>PVKA01035888.1:0-22231 GCA_004027165.1 Ctenomys sociabilis
AAAAAAAAAAAAAAAAGGAAGAAAAAGAAATAGACCCCACCCCCGAGACATGCTGAGACTGCAATTGAGACTGGGCATGGTGGCACATGCCTGTAATCCCAGCACTTGGGAGGCTGTAAACAGAAAGATCACTGTGAGTGTGATCTACATAGTGAAACCCTGTAGACCCTGTACTAAATGCACACACACACACACACACACACACAAAATAAATAAGGAAGAAAAAAAAGCCATATAGTTTTGGTATGGACTTTGTAAAAGGCAGATCCAAAGTCCAGGCCATAAACAGGTCCTAAGCAGCCAGAGTGGATCATGTCACCAGCAAATCAGAGAAGCATCACATACTGCTCCTGACCTTAGCCCTAATAATCTCGGCCTCTCGTGATTTGAACATAAAGGAAAGAAGCACTACTATGAGTTAAACAACAAGCATAGTGCCTCACATATGCAAGGTGCTTAATATTTACATATGTTTGTACATATTTTTCAAGTTCAGAGATCTTATCCAAGCCCCACATTTTTCTCTAGGAATAGTTCAGCAAGTTATCTGTAATTAAAATTCCCCTGTTTACTTAAAAATACCAGCATGATTCTCTGCAGATAAGTCTTCGCTAACTCTGAAACTTATAAGACAAAGTAGTTTCCTTTCAGCTGGAACCACCATCTTCCAGTAATTTGCCAAAAGACTAACACAAAGGCCAAGAGGAGGGGAACCCGGTATATGTTTTCCAGGCCTTTTAGAAAACATGGGATTCTTCCTTTGGCCACACATGCAAATCTACAGAAAGAGTGATATTGTAGACATCAAGGGAATGGGTACTGTGCAAAAAAAAATGCCTCACAAATGTTACCATAGTCAAACAGGAAGAATTGACAACATTACCCAGCATGCTGTTGGCATTGTTGTAAACAAGCAAGTTAAGGGCAAGATACTTGCCAAGAAGATTAATGTGTGTATTGAGCATATTAAACATCAAAGAGTCATGATAGCTTCCTGAAATGTGTCAAAGAAAATGATCAGAAAAAGAAGGAAGGGGCTGGGGAGATAGCTCAGTGGAATAAGGATTCCCTCACAAGTGCAAGGACCTGAGTTCAATCCCCGATTCTGCCAGAAAAAGAAAAAAAAAAAAGCTTTGAGAAAAAGAAGGAAGCCAAAAACAAAGGTACTTGGGTTCATCTGAAGTGCCAACTTGCACCACTGAGAGAAGCACACTTTGTGAGAATCAATGGGAAGGAGCCCAAGTTGTTGGAAACTATTCCTTATGAATTCATGGCCTAAGCTGGATGTAGATCTACCATTAGCACCTTATTGGCAGTTGAAGTGTTCTAGGTCCTACTTAAAAATAAAAAAAATCATCCTGTGCTGTAGGGATGGTTTTCTTAGTTGAACAGATACATAGTTGCCTTCTTTTTTTTTGGTGGAACTGGGGATTGAACTCAGGCCCTTGCGCTTGCTAGGGAAGCACTTATTCCACTGAGCCATCTCCCAGGCCCCATAGTTGCCTTCTTTTTTTTTTTTTTTTTTTTTGTCTTTTTGAGACAGGGTCTTCCTATGCAGTTCAGGCTGGCCTTGAGCTCACTTTGTAGCTCAGGCTGGTCTCGAACTCACAACAATCCTCCTGTCTAACCCTCCTAGTGCTGGGATTACAGGCCTGCGCCACCACGCCCGGCTCATAGTTGCCTTCTTACCTCAGAAATACTTGGAGGAGTTTTTCATTGTATCTAGTAATTGTGTCTAGTCTTTATTCTTCAGGTGGTTTTCTTGTTGAATGACATTGTTGAAGTATTGTGCAAGTGCATACCCAAATGGCCAAATATTTAGGACATAGTTATATTGGCTTGGAGATCCTGTAAATCACTAGGGGGATAAGATGTATCAAAGTAAGTGGAAGTCACTTCAGTTAAACAAATTGAAGTCCATTTCAGTTAAATAAATTGTTTAGAGCACACACACACACACACACACACACACACACTTGAAAGGCAAAGTAAAAGAGTTAGAAGAGCCAAAGAAACTTTGAAAGTGAGCAAAAAGGGGAAAAATCACATCACCTGTTTGTTCTCAGTGCTCTATTTTGAACTCACTGAGCTATTCCCAGCCCCTTTCTCCCTTTTAATTTTTTTTTTTTTTTTTTTTTTTTTTTTTTTTGTGGAATCGGGGATTAAACTGAGGCCCTTCCGCTTGCCAGAGAAGCACTTATTCCACTAAGCCATCTCCCCGCCCCCCCCTTTTAAAATTTTTATTGTTTTTTTTTTAGCCGGGCGTGGTGGCACAGGCCTGTAATCCCAGCACTTGGGAGGCTGAGGCAGGAGGATTGTTGTAAGTTCGAGACCAGTCTGAGCTACAAAGTGAGTTTAAGGCCAGCCTGAACTGCATAGTGAGACCCTGTCTCAAAAAGACAAAAAATAAAATAAAATAAAATAAAATTTTTATTGTTTTTTTTAAATTTATTTTGAGAAAGGAATTGATGTTACTTCTGTCTCAGCTTTATACCATATGATTTACACATTTAAAATGAATTCAGGGGGCTGGGAGATGGCTCAGTGGAATAAGCACTTCCCTGGCAAGCACAAGGGTCTGAGTTCAATCCCTGGTTCTGCCAAAAAAAAAAAAAAAAAAAAAAAAAAAAAAAAAAAAAAAAAAAAAAAAACGGCTAAAATGAATTCAGTTGGGTATGGTACTCCCAGCATAGAGAATCACTGCAAGTTCCTGGTCAGTCTGGGCTACAGTGAGTTCAAGACCAGCCTAAACAGGTCACATAGTGAGACCCTATCTCTAAATAAGTAGTCTGGGGATGTAGCTTAATATGAAGACCCTGGGTTGGATCTCTATTACTACCAGAAAAAATGTGTTCGGATCCATGAGTTTTAGTTCATCCACAGTCATGTATCTATCATCATAGTCCATTTGCATCACCCTAAAAGAACATTTATATACATTAGCAGTCACAGCTCCTGAATATACCATCTTAAACAAAACTTATTTCTATTGATTTGCCCATACTAGATTTTTAATTAATTAATTACACCACTAGGGATTGAATCAAGGACTTTTGTACTGAGCTGTATCTCTAAGTCCCCACGATCTTTTTTTTTTTTTTTTTTTTTTTTTTTTTTTTTTTTTTTTTTTTTTTTTTTTTTTTTTTTTTTTTTTTTTTTTTTTTTTTTTTTTTTTGACAGGGTCTTTCCTTGTAGTTTCAGGCTAGGCTTGTGCTCACTGTGAAATCCAGGCTGTCCTCAAACTCATGGCAATCATTCTGCCTCAGCCTCGCAAGTGCTGGGATTACAGGCACACACCACCAGCTACCTCCAGCCCTTTTATTTTTTTATTTTGAAAGAGGGTCTGGCTAAACTGCCCAGGGCTAGGCTCCGACTTGTAATCCTCCTGTCTCATTTTCCTCAGATGCTTGGATTATAGGAATGCACCTCTGTGCCCAGCCATTCTGGATATTTCATAGAAATGGAATTATACTTATGTGGCCTTTCTTGTATGGCTTCTTTCACTGGGCATCTTTTCAAGGTTCATCTACATGTAGCATGTATTAGCATTCATTCCTTTTTATGGTTGAAGAATATTCCATGGATAGATTATATTTTATACTATATTTTATTCATCAATTGATAGAAATTAGGGTTTTTCCACTTTTGGCTATGATGAATAATGTTACTATGAAGATATAAGTTTCTACGGATATTATTTCCATGTGTCTCAGATATATATCTACAGATGCAGAGGCAGAATCATACAGTAACTTTGCTTAGCCTTTTGAGGAACTGCTATGCCATTTTTTTTTTTTTTTTTTTTTTGGAAGAACCAGGGACTGAACTCAGGCCCTTGTGCTTATCAGGGAAACATTTATTCTACTGAGCTATTTCCCCAGCCCCTGCCATTTTCTTTTTTTTTTCTTTTTTTTGTCTTTTTGAGACAGGGTCTCACTATGCAGTTCAAGCTGGCCTTAAGCTCACTTTGTAGCTCAGGCTGGTCTTGAACTCACAATTCTCCTGCCTCAGCCTCCCGAGTGCTGGGATTACAGGCATGCGCCACCATGCCTGGCTCCTGCCATTTTCTAGTATACACCATTTTACATTCCCACCAGCACCTGTTTGGGTTGTTGTTGTTCATTATGGTTATTCTACTAGAAAAGTGCATCTCTGTATAGTCTTGATTTGCTAATTGCTAATGGCCTTCAGTGTCCTTGTTTGCTATTGTATATCATAAATTGACTATTTGTATATCTTCTTGAGGGAAATGTCTATTAAAATTCTTTGCCCATTTTTCAATTGGTTGTCTATTGTTTTAATTCTAAGATTTTTTTGTTTTGGTTTGAGTGCTGGGGACTTTAACATTGAACCATATACCTGGTACTTTATTTTAGTAAGTTCTTCATTGAATATATAGTTATTAAATACTTTCATTCTGTGGGACATTATTCAACTTTAAGACTTACAATAAAGCTACAGCAATAAGAGCCAAGCATAGTATCACACTTCCATAATCCCAGCACTCTAGGAGGCTGAGTTAAAAGGGTTGCAGATTCAAACCCAGCCTGGACAACTCTTAATGACCATGCAAATCCCTATCTTAAAATAAAAAAATAAAGAAATGCTGAGTATGTAACTCAGTGTGAAAGCCCTGGGTTCAATCTCCTGTACTGAGGGGGAAAAATAAGTTATGGTAATCAAAATCAGACAGTGTGACTATGGTGAAGGATAGACACATAAATCATGAAATTAACTAGCAGTCAAGGTGATGCACACCTGTGATCCCTACACAGAAAGCTGAGGCAGGAGGACTGCTGTAAATTCAAGACCAGCCTGGGCTATATAGTGAGATCAAGGCCAGCCTGAACTACATAGCTAGACCTTACCTCCACTGACCTGTCTGTGTCCCCTCTAACAAGAGTGGGTGAAGGATAAACAAGCAGAGTTCATCTCATGTGGTATATTCAGTGAGTATAGAGCTCACACTAGTCATTGTAACATGAGACATGCATCCCTTGTGATTTTATTTTACATATAATAAATTGACATTTTTAGCTTTTATCATTCTCTGATTTGTGTGTGGGGGAGGGAAGTTTATCAGCCATTGAACCCAGGTCTTGGTGCTGGACTACATTCCCAATCCTATTTTATTTTATTATGTTTTTTTTTTTTTTTTTTTTTTTTTTTTTTTTTTTTTTTTTTTTTTTTTTTTTTTTTTTTTTTTTTTTTTCGGAATCAGGGATTGAACTCAGACCCTTGCACTTGCCAGGGAAGCACTTATTCCACTGAGCCATCTCCACGACCCATGTTTTTTTTTTTTTTTTTTTTTTTTTTTTTGGTAGAACTGGGGATTGAACTCAGGCCCTTGCGTTTGCCAGGGAAGCGCTTATTCCACTGAGCCATCTCCCCAGCCCTCCTCTTTTATTTTAGATGGGGTCTTGCTAAATCATTAAATTGCCCAAGTTGGGCTTGAACTTGAAATCCTCCTGTCTCACACTCTCAAAGCACAGGGATTACAAGTATTGGACAACATTCCCAGCATGTTTTAGGAATTTGATACATGTATAGATTTGTGTGACACGATACAGAAGAGCTCCATCACCCCAAAAGCTCCTAGCCTAACCTCAGTGCTGGGACAGCAGAACTGTTGCTATTCTTACAGAAATTCAGAAATCACAGAGATAAGCTGAAAGGGGATGGCACAGGCAGCATGATGGGAAATATCCCTAAGGAGGGTGCATATTGGGCCCCATGT
This sequence comes from Ctenomys sociabilis, assembly GCA_004027165.1. Lineage (NCBI taxonomy): Eukaryota > Metazoa > Chordata > Mammalia > Rodentia > Ctenomyidae > Ctenomys > Ctenomys sociabilis. The sequence goes on from PVKA01035888.1 coordinate 5,738, forward strand.
GGCCATTCTGAAATGGATAAGGACAGTGCAGGGCTGAACTGCAAAGGCAGAGATGACCTTCTGGGAAAGCTGGGCCCCTATCTCTCCAAGGCCAAGAGGGGACAGGAGTGATAGCCCCTCACCCTCCAGGCCCACCAGTCCCTAGCTGGTCATTGTCAAAGGGTCAGATAAGAGACTCCACCCCTCAGCCCCTTCCCCCAACCAATAGCCAGAGCCTGGCTGGGCCCGCAGCACTATGCATATAAGGAGAATCTGAAGAGTGACCAACACCAGGCCAGTCCTGAGTGCGTCCAGCTCAAGAACAGCTGCCCACCCTAGCACCATGTCTCTGACCAAGATTGAGAGAGCCATCATCACGTCCATTTGGGACAAGATATCCATGCAGGCTGATGCCATCGGTACTGAGACTCTGGAGAGGTAAGAATCAGACAGGATGGCCTGAGTAACCAGGTCAGAGGCCAGGGCAGGGACAGCAGAAGAGGTCAGTAAGAAAGGTTGATGAGGATGAACAGCGAGCAGGGGTCCGGTGAGAAAGGCTCACTGAAAAGGGGTCAGAAAGACGGTGAGTAGGAGTAGCAGCTATGGGGGGACAGTGAGAGAAGCCAGTAGGAGAGGTAAACAGCAGGCATGAATCTAGTGATCCAGTGCTCAAGTGGTTGGAGCAGGAGCATCACTAATGCAAGCACAGCATGGGCTACACAGTGAGTTCAAGGCCTATCTATGCTACAAATTAATACCGTGTCTGAAAAACACAACAAAAGGACGGGGTCAGGAACAGTGGGTGGGGTAGAGAGGATGGGGAAAGGTTCAGAAGGAAGATCAAGGAGGAAGGGATGGAGAGGAAGAGTCAGAGAAAGAGGTATCAGGAGGATCAGGAAGAATAGTCAGCATGGAAAGGACATGGAAGAGGGGAAGTGGAGAAGAACACTGTGAGGAGGGTGGTGGTGAGGAGGGCGGATAAGGTAAGTAAGCTTCAGAGACAGTGGATGAAGAGGGGCAGGAGCTGGAGGTAGGGCTGTCTCCCAGGGCTCGCTGACCCCAGTCAATACACAGGCTAAGCAAGTGAATGCACGAATGCATGATGGGCAGGGGGCCAGGGGCAATGCCTCCACCACACTGGAGCTTGGGTAATAGCAAAAATATGCAATACTCATCCTGTCTTTATTTAAAACTTTAATGTTCAATGTAAATTGTCACATTAATTTAGGATTTTGTTAAAAGATAGTTTTTAAGGTATAACAAACGATAGGTGACTGTCAGTGCATTTATTTGTGGAATACTAACTTCTGGATTGGGGGAAATCTCTAAGTTTGAGGCCAAAACATGCGTGGGGCCAGGCACTCCCTTCATCCTCTAAACTGAGCTGCCCCAGGATCACATTTTCCCCTCCCCACCTGTCTTCCCCACCCCAGGCTCTTCTCCAGCTACCTGCAGACCAAGACCTACTTCCCCCACTTCGACCTGCACCCGGGGTCACCACAGCTGCGTGCGCACGGCTCGAAGGTGGTGGCCGCCTTGGGCGATGCTGTCAAGAACATCGACAACATGCAGGCCGCGCTGACCAAGCTAAGCGACCTGCATGCCTACGTCCTGCGCGTGGACCCGGTCAACTTCAAGGTGCGCGTGCCGGGTGGGTGGGGACAGATGGGTTCCGGGCTGGTCAGCACTGGGGCTGAGGCAAGCAACGAAATCTGAGCCTCCCTCTCTGCCCCACAGCTCCTGTCCCATTGTCTGCTGGTCACGCTGGCCGCCCACTTCCCCACCGACTTTACGGCTGATGTTCACGCTGCCTGGGACAAGTTCATGTCCATCGTGTCCTCCATCCTGACCGAGAAGTATCGCTGAGCATGGCTGCCTTCCCCCTGCACCAGCTGCAACTCTTGTGCCCCTCTCATCCATCTCCCTTTCCTTGTCAGAATCCCCAATAAATGGATGTAGCTGAATCAGCTGGGTCCTGGGTTCTCATAATAGGGGACAGGAGAGAAACTGAGGGATGTGTTGGGGACTCACAGGAATACAGTCACCCAGGTCAGCCAAGTGCTGGAGGAACTTCTGGAGTGCCCATCGAGCTCCTCCAGAGGAGGACCACAGATTGCAGTGTGAAGGGAGCAAAGCCTTCCCCACTGGCCTCAGATTCTCCAGGATTCTGGGGCAGACAAGTTTTCCTGCCTCTCCCTACTGTCCCAATTTGCCCAGCAACCGTCAATTCCCTCAAAGTGAGGAATGCCTGTTGTAATTGTTCCTCTGTACGCGGTGTCACCAACTCTCCCCCAACAGTGTTGGGGTCTCAAATGTGGTCCCACTAAAGGAATCTGTGTGTCCTGTCCCGTTCCTCTGCTCCACCCTGTGGCTCCCTCAAGGCAGCACAGCTCTGCTTGCAGGGGAGTAATTATAGATGCCCCCCTCTAAGCCTGCAGCACAGCCATGCACCTCAGGGGGAGTCTTTTCTGAAACATGTGATCACAGAGGCCCCAGCCTTTGGATCATGATGTCCCAGCGGTCTACACATCTGTGCTCAGGCAGAGTTTCTGTTTCCCCCACCCCCACTGTGGGATCAATTTTGAGGGGGGAGCAACACAGTTCAATTGTGGGGGATGCTCTACAAGGAGGTCTAAGGGGAAGATGTGGCCCTCAGATCCCATCATGCCTACACCTCCTAACCCCCACCCCACCCCTGCTCTGTACCAGGATCATACCCATGTGGTGAAGGAGGTTTAGGACCTGATCCTCGGCCACATGGCACACTTCCAGGCAGAGCTGCAGCTCAGATGAGTGAATCAGGATCTTTGGGAGATGAGGGCAAAACCGTGGGCACAGGACCCACCAAGGGCCAACCAAGGTATAGCTTCATCTAACAGGTACCCAGCTGGCAGGACCCAGGTGGCCCCAATACCACCTGTAGGCTCTTCACCTCCTACCCAGCCCCTGCCAGTACCAGGTGAAACTGTTGAAGTAGGGACAGCAGGTGTGGTGGTAGTGGGCCTGGTAGACCAGCAGGTAGAGGCAGTCTTTGCTTCTAGGGCACATCTCATGCAAATTTAGGCCTTTGGGAGAAGGTAGACAAGAGGAGATCCCTTTCACCTGCCCTGTCTCTAAAGCTTCTAATCCAGCATTCCGTGGTAGGGCTGGCTCTTTGCCTGCAGAGAAAATTCACAGTGGAGATCCCTAGGTTGTGGATCCAGTTCCTCACAGGTGTAGGCTTAGTGATGACCATCAGGATGTCCCTCATCTCTTAGGCCCTGCTGTGTTTGTCAACAAGACAAGGGCTCCTCCAATTTGTGTGTCATTTTTAGGAGAAGAGCAAGGTGACATCAATGTTCCTGGGCAGAGAAGCTTCAGACCCCTCAGGGAGCCAAGCAGACCTTCCAAATGCCTACTCAAATGTCTGCCCTCCTGTGTTGTGGCACCACCCAGGGGCAGAGGGTGTGCTTGAGTCTGGGGTATCTTCCACTTCAGCTGACATCCAGCAGCAGGGCTGTGCACTGCCTTTTCCACAGCTTGCCCACATTCTCTAAGCATTCTCCCTCCCTTGTCAGACTGGCTTTAGCTCAGAGGTTCCTTCGACAGCATGTTGTTAATCACGTGGTCCGGCGGCTTCCCTCCCTTGTCATTCACCCATCACCAAAGCTACCTGAGGTCAGTCCTCAGTACAACACTCACAGAAAGAGCTATTAAGGAATGGGAGGGAGAGAACTGAGGTCATGAGGAAAGACATTCTCTAACATCTAAGAGGTCCTGGGTTCATTTCCCAACACATCAAACACAACAAAATACACCGAAAAAAAAAAATTAAAAGTCAGCCAGAAACACTGACACCAGAGCACTGGAGATATTGGAGCAAGTTGCAGAGAGAGATGAAATCTGAGACCTGAAGCAGGTATCTGCAGTCCTCTAAGCCCCAGACTCTTATCCTACCTGTCTTTATGAAGCCTATGGCTGTGGACAGAACCAGAATATAACAGCAGACAATATAAAGAGCAGACAATGAAAAGAGGAAACACAGAGCCCTGCTACCTCTAGTCTAAGCTACTGCCTTCTCTGCCCAAGGCAGTATGATCCTTGCTACCTCCCAGAAGCTCAGCACACGGCCCCAGTGAGCATGCTCAGGAGGCCTGGGCTGAAGGATGCCACCCGCCAACCTCAAGGCAGGTGACTTCTGCAGATCCCAAGAAAGTCTCAGCAAGGAACCTCGCCCAACAGCATCACTGGTCACCAGCAAGAGGATGGGTCTAGCACCAACTGACACTCCTGCCCTTCTCACTGCTTCATCAAGACTTTCTCTTTCCCACCCTTCAGTAACTGGGCAGCCTCTGCCTTGGAGTGCTAATGATTATCCTTCATCCTCATCTCTCCCAGAAAGCCCCCAGTACCTCAGACTAACTAACTAGGTCTCCTCATCCACTTTCTCCAGGCTTCTCAGGGCTTTGTTGAGTTTTGCACTTTGATGTGGGCTTGTGTGGTAGTATTGTTTCAGACATGGAAGCAGACCAGATGGAAGATGCAGCACCAAAGAACTTTGGAAGACATACAGTTTTATTACAATTGCAAGCTGGTGGAATCTGAGTTCCAAATCACAACCCCATCTTGGGGTTTTACAGTCACTTCTATAGGTTGTTAGAAGGAAGTACAACAAGATAATCTTATTTAAATTTTTATTTATTATTATTTTTATTTATTTATTTATTTATTTGATACAAGGTCAGGATATTCTATAATTGCTTATATTCATTGGGACATGCATTATCAGGTAGTTATACTTTGAGTAATCTAATTTTTTTTGTAGATGCACAAAAGGAATCAAAGGAATTTACTACAAAAAAATTCATCAAATCACAAATAAAACAAGAGAGGAAGAAAAGAATGAGATAACTATAAGAGTCAGAGAATAATGAACAGAGTGGCAAAAAGTAGTCTTTACCAATTAATTATATAAAATGTAAATGAATTGAATTCATCAATTAAAATATAGAGTAGCTGAATTGATTTTTTCTTTTTTTGTAGTTTTGTTTTTTTAGAGCTAATAAACCGTGAAATTTAATTAATCATTGAATTTTTTTTCAAAGCTGATTAATAGGACAGTTTCAATAATTAACACATTTTACATTATCTTCTTAGTGGTTATCCATAGTACAAGAAGCACACAGGATATCCTGTCCAAACACTATTACTACAAATCTTTCTTCTCATAGTAGCTGTATATCTATCCTTCCTATTCTGCATATACAAATACAAAATGGGTCTTCCTTTGTATCCCCTTTTTTTGTTTAGTCCTGTCTGAGATGGGTATTCTATTGGCATCTAAATACTATAGGTGCATGAATTCAGCAAAACAATCCAACACAGTCCAGCAGTCCACAATAGTAGTGGGTTATCCACAGAATGTGTTGACTAAAGCCTTTTACAACTCAGCATATTAATATGACTTTACTTTATATACCTCGTTTTTACATTTTTCTGCTGGATGGTTAAGACCAAGATAAAAACAAGACCTATATAACAAGAAATGTACTTTTGTATCTGATAAGGTCAGTCAAGTCCCCTCAGGATTTATCCTGTAACCGCGTACCGCACTTTGTAGATACCTTGTCAGTGTCAGCCATATGGATGAGTCACAGCCATTGCTTGACCAATTTGCTCTCTGTGAAAGTCTGAGAGAAAGTTTTCTCTCCCTGTGACTCTCCTTAGGCACACTATACATCATTGATCACATTCCTCTGTGGCCCCATAATCTCCTTGATCAGAAAATTTGGGACACAACTGAGTTACATGATGTTACAGTACAGAGTCTTCACTATGTCCTGAGTCTTCACTGACCTTAAAAGGCTAGGACCAAAATGTTGGCTGACCTTAAAGCCCTTCCTTTTCTCCAATTTTTGATCTACAAACTTAGGTTGTTAACCCTCCAGAAGAGAAGCTTATTATTACCCTCTAACATATGCAGTTCCATTAATCCTCACTATCTGTCTAAATATCAAACATCTTAAGCATGATGTGCAACAGGTATTTTCCATGAAGTATTGATGTATTGAACTTTAAGTCCTTACAGAATATGAGAAAAAAATTTAAAAAATAGGATTAGACACATATTTTTACGCAGAAATTTAGAAATCTAACCATGTACAGCATTGTAGCAGGACCATCTTGTGACATGTTTTTTCTTGTGTCTCTTCTTTTTTATTACCCACTTAAAAAAAAAAACAACTTTTACTTGTGAGACAATATGGTAATAATTGGTATGTCATGACAAGATGTATTTAGCAGACTAGAATGACAGGCATTCCAAGTGTGACCTTTCTATTACAGGGAGTCTCATTATATAGCAAACAAATCAAGGGCTAGATTGAACAGAAAGAAGCAATAATTGTCATAGATTGGGCCATATCTCTTAAGTGATAAATCCATGAAACAAGATAACATAATGAGAAACACTGTTTGGCTCTTAAAAGTTGCAGGTAGCAAAAAAAAAAACCTGCCAGGCGTGGTGGCACATGCCCGTAATCCCAGCACTCGGAAGGCTGAGACAGGTGGATTGTTGTGAGTTCGAGACCAGCCTGACCTACAAAGTGAGCTTAAGGCCAGCCTGAACTGCATAGTGAGACCCTGTCTCAAAAAGACAAAAAAAAGTTGCAGGTGGCACTGGAATGTCAAGGCTAGCTGCGTTTTGTTATTCTCTATGAGCACAGGATGCTTTTTTGGCCTATCCTTGAATCTAGTGCCTAGCTAAAGTTTAAAATTGTCCTTACAGTGTAAGGTCTGCCTCTGTGCCTGTGGACACATGCTTCTCACTCAACCTTTTTTTTTTTTTTTTTTTTTTTTTTTTTGAAGTTTTATCTTGAAGGGCTGGGGAGATAGGTCAGTAGAATAAGTGCTTGCCTGGCAAGCACAGGGTCCTGAGTTCAATCCCCGGTACCATAAAAAAAAAAAACAGTTGTATTTTGAGGCTTGTTTTTTTATCAGCTTAACCAAAATTTAACTGTTGAGTGTTGCATCAGACATGCCATGGACAGGGGCTTGTCTTCATGAACCAGGAAAATGAGCCAGTGGGACAGATATACATTTACTCACACAAAAGGGGAGTACATGGGCCACTAGGACAAAGCGACAGTCACTCACTCAACAGCTAGAGGCTGGGGAAAGGAGAGGCTCCACTGTGAGTGCAAGCTAGGGCTGTAACTGATAGGTTCTGGCCCTAGTATGAATTGTTGAGTCATCATGGTGGTCATCTAATATGGCTGACACCCTTAAAACAAAAGCCCACCTTCCCCAAGACCAGCTTCCCCTTCTCCAACTCAGCCCAGGGTACAATTTCCTTTCACCTTTCCCATCACCTCAGGGAAGACCCCCAATCAACTCCCTCAGGTAAATCTAAAACATCTTCAAACTCCACCCCTGGCAAAAAGCCATAAAAGCCTCAGCCTCCCTTTGTTCCAGTCCAGAGAATTTCTTACCTTCCCTAAATTCTCTCAGTGTCCTACAACACGATAAAGCCCCTTTCCCTTGTTCTTTCTGTTTCTTTGCTGCTCCGTGCAGCTGAAAAAACCTATCAGTAACCACGTCCGCTCTGAGTAGGGGAGCTTGAGTCTGAAGCCTCCAAGCCCAGCCTGGACAACTTGGGCCTACCTGGGCACTTCTTCCTTCCCAGTGTCTGTCACTCAGTCACACAGCACTTTGGGGAAGGAAAGGAGCTGGAAAACCAAGGCTGAGGGACAGTGGGAAGACTTCTGGGAAAGTCATCCTTAGAGGTACACCTCTCTATCCCAAATAGGTAGTGTTTCTCCTTCCATACACACTGGACAGTTTATGTTAACCACTTTTGTTTGTTTGCTGTTTGTCTTTGGCAGAGCCAGGAATTAAACTCAGGCCCTTGCGCTTCACAGGGAAGCGCTTATTCCACTGAGCCATCTCCCCGGCTGAACATTTTATGGATTCTGCCCAGTAACCTCACAGCCAGTTAGTGGGGACAGGCCTTCAGTCTCATAGGTCTTGTCTTAGTTACTCTTCTCTCTTTGCTGGGACAAATACCCAACACTCAAAATGAGGGAAGGAAATGCGACCTCAATCACAGAAACTGCCACCCCACTCTTCAGGGTCTGGAGGAGAGGCTGGGGCGCTGCCCTATCCAGAATGTCCCTCTCCACAGCTCAGAGACCACCAGCCTGTCGGGGGTGGGCAGAACTCATGCTTCCAGTTTAATGGTTTTCTCCTCTCTGGTCCTTTTTTTTTTTTTTTTAAATCAATGATAACTTTATTTTAGCATTTACAACTTTTTACAACTGAAACTCTGGAAATTCAAAATTAACGTCCTTGCCCATGAGCTTCTTATAGACACCAGAGAATGTCTCAACCTTGTACTCCACATTGTTCTGCTGGGCCTTGTCCAGGTGCACCTTAATGAGCCGGCTGCCACCCAGCTTCACGCGGATCCTCTTGCCCACGATCTCGCTGGGGAAGGCCAGGTCCTCCAGGATGGCGTCGTGCACTGCGGTCAGCATGCGGCTTCAGGGACGCTTTTTCTTATTTTTCGTGCGGCTTTTTCGAGTTGGCTTGGGCAGAATTCTCCTCTGTGCAACAAAGACCACATGCTTCCCACTGGATTTCTTCTCCAGCTCTCGAACTAGCCGGACCTGGATTTTCTGGAAAGACTTCAGCTGGGGAACTGGAAAGAAAATGATGATTGCTTTCCGACCACCGCCAACTTCGATTTCCTTGGCTGCAGTGATGTTGAATTCGTGCAGCTGCGCCTTGAGGTCTGAGTTCATCTCCAACTCCAGCAGGGCCTGAGAGATGCCGTACTCGAACTTGTCAAGTTTCTTGCCATTGGGCTTCCCGATTTTGGCTCTCAAGCTAAACATGGCGAGAGCCTCATGGAGCACCAGCTTAGAAAGAGCCCTCTCTGGTCCTTGCCCGGAAAGCCCCGCTCTGGTCCTCTGGCCTTGCCCCTCAAGCCACTTTCTACTGCTCAAGCCAGGTCTGCCCCATGACTTACATAAGGCTTTGGTGGAACAACTAGACACAAACTATAACAGGTCTATACCTAAAGCGGGACACTTAGGGCTTGGAGAGAGGGAGGACAAGAGACCAAAAACTCACTAGAGCTGACCAAGCATTTGCTGGTTTTCTGGAGGTGTGAGGGGGAGACAGTAGGAAGAAGGGAATCCAGGTCCTGGGCTGCAAGTTTCTTCTGATGAATTGAGACCCAGCCCTTGACTCTAGCCCCACTGATGCCACCCAGTTAGGTGCTGGATGCATGCCAGCCAATGAGTATGGCAGAGACTAATGTATCCCTTCTAGCCTGGGCATAAAATGCAATGATCTGCTGGTTGAGTGGCTTCTGCTTTTGTTGCAGACTCAGGAAGGCTCAGAATGTCACTTTCTGATACAGAGAAGTCCTCTCTCAGGTTTGCCTAGAGCAAAATTGGTCCTACTTTTGCCCAGCATTGCCCAGATGAAGTGTACAGGTGAGGACTCTCCTCTTTGCTCTGATAGAAACCAATGCTCTTACCCAACCCCACTCACCCACTTCTTCCCACTGAAGGATGCTTGTCAGTTTTCCCAGCACCAAGACTTACTTCCCCAGCTTTGCCATCACACCAGCATCCACTCAGATCCAGGCCCATGGCCAGAAAGTAGCCAATGCCTTGAACAAGGCTGTGGAGAATATAGATGACATGCCTCCTGCTGTCTGACCTGAGCAACCTACATGCCCACAACCTGCGTGTGGACCCAGTGAACTTCAAGGTGAGTGTCAGAGCCAAGGGATGTGAGGCGGTGAAGGCACAGCAGACCTTGATAACAAGCAACAGATACAGGGCAGATTCCAGAAAGTGGAGCAGGTGACTCTAGGGCCAATGGTTCTCAAACACTCCCCTATTCACCACAGCTCTTGAGCCACTGCATGCTTGTAACCATGGTCATCAACTACCCATCAGACTTCACTCCCGAAGTTCTTCTCAGCTTGGACAAGTTCTTGGCTGCTGTTGGCAAAGTGTTGGTCTCCAGATATCGTTAATCTGAAGTCACCCTGCCCTACTTCAGGCCACGCCTTCCTTCCTCCCTTCCTCCTTTCCCTCCCTGTCCTACACCTCTGTATTTCTGAATAAAGTTGAATTGGTGGCAATAGCCTGTGTGTGTCTGGATTCTCTTTGTCCTTGATGTGCCAGTGGTGGGTGTGATTCTACTTCTCTTAGACCAGGATGCTTTCTGAGCTCCAGTAGAAGTGAAACTCTGTTGAATAACACTAACAACAAAATGATACAGGATCTTACTGTGTTGTCCCAGCTGACCTGAACTCTTGGGCTAAAGCCATCTTTAGCCTTCTAGGAACTGAGAACATAGCCAGGTACAAGCACAAGGAGGCTTATTCCTTTTGGTTTTATTGATCATTTCTGTTTATTTCCTGCAAAAATGCTTTTGTGTGTGAGAATTGTCCTTATGATTTTCTTCCAATTTCTTTACCTCCTTCCTCCTTTCTTCTCTTCTTTCCCTTCCTGCCTTCCACCTTTCTTCTTTTTCTCTTTCTCTGTTTTTTCCTTTCCTTCTTTTGAACCCAATGAATTGAATCCATAGCCTTATCTCATGTTTCTAGGCAAGGATTCTACCACTGAGTTATATGGCCAGGTTTTTTGTTTATTTGTTTTGTTTTTAGTACTAGGAATTGAACTCAGGACCTTGCACTTGCCAGGCAGGTGCTTTCCTGCTGAACTATCTCCCTGTCCTTCCCCTTTTTGAAAGACAGGTTTTCACTATGCCATTCAGGCTGGCTTTGAATTCCTTATGTATCCCAGACTGGCCCTGAACTTGTGGTGATCCCCCTGCTTCAGCCTCTTGAGTTCACAGGCCACTTGGCCCATGCTCAGTCTTTTTAAAAACTGTATTTATTGATTTATTTGCAATATTGGGTCTTGACCCAGGCCTGTTCTACCACTAAGCTATATTCCAAGGTGTCCCCCACATACTTTTAAATATATATTTTGAGACAGGGTCTCACTGAGTCCATATTTCTTATCCTGGCCTTGAACTTGTGATTCTCTTACCTAAGCCTCACAGATTACTAGGATTATAGACCTGTTTCTCCAGGCCTGGCCCTTTTTTTGTTTTGTTTTGTTTTGTTTTTCAGTTCTGGGAATTGAACCCAGAGACTTATCCACTGAGAACATACTGTTTACCACTGAACTACATACCCAGAGCCTTTTCTTTTTGCTTCTTGTGTTTTTGTTTTGTAGATGAGGCCACATTCTGTTGGTGGTCTTGATCTTCTGTATTCAAGGGTCTCTCCCACCACAGCTACCTGGGTATTTGGTTCTGTAAATGCAGGCCATCCCACCTGTCTTTCAGCCCTTTTAACACTTTGGTTTATTTATATGTGGGAATTCTTTCTACATTAATAATGCAAGTTGGGCCAGGGAGATAGCTCAGTGGAATAAGCACTTCCGTGGTAAGCACAAGGGCCTGAGTTCAATCCCTGGTCATGCCCTCTGCCAAAATAAAAATGCAAGTCAGGGACTGAATGTATAGCTCTTTTTTTTTTTAACTTTATTTATTTTTTTAATTTTTATTTTATTTATTTACAAATATCAATGAGACAGTTTTAAGATACCTTGACAAGATGGATTTGATAAATTAATACATTGCAAACTGTTTTCATAATGTTTTGGTATCATAGAAGGTGCATACATGATGTTATACTTACAGATATTATTATAGCATATATCTGTTAAAGGTTTTGCCTAGCATGCAATAGGGCCTGGGTTTAACCCTTTCAGTACTACCAAAGAAGAAGAACAGAAGAAGAAGAAAAGAAGAAGAAGAAGAAGAAGAAGAAGAAGAAGAAGAAGAAGAAGAAGAAGAAGAAGAAGAAGAAGAAGAAGAAGAAAAGAAAGAAAGAAAGAAAGAAAGAAAGAAAGAAAGAAAGAAAGAAAGAAAGAAAGAAAGAAAGAAAAAAAGAAAGAAAGAAACTTAGGAGGCTGAACAAGGTTACAGTATGAGGCCAGCCTGGGCTACATAGGTCAGTGTGGTCTACATAGTGAGACCTTGTCTCAAAGAACAAAACCTAAAATCTTGTTATCTAGGATAAGTATGGCGACTGTGTTTAAAAGAAGAGAGAGAAGCACTTGGGAGGCTGAATTCAGAGGACTGCTGAATTCAAAGCTAGCCTGGGTCACAAAGTGAGTTCAAGGCCAATCTGAACTGCATAGTAAGACCCTGTCTCAAAAAGACAAAAAAATGAAAAAAAAAAAAAAAAAAAAAAAAAAAAAAAAAAAAAAAAAAAAAAAAAAAAAAAAAAAAAAGGAAAGAAAAGAAATGTCTGTGCTAATGTTATTTGGGCAATTTAATGCCTATACTTTATACAATGAGTAACTAATGTAAAGATAACAAAATGAAATGTATCAACCATTGTTACTCTCCTATTATCTTGTTTTGAAATTTTATTTTATTTTCTTCTCTTTAAAATAAAATTTTTAGGAGCCAAGGAGATGGCTGAGTAGAATAAGCACTTCTCTGGCAAGCACAGGGGCCTGAGTTCAATCCCCGGTTCCACCAAAAAATAAATATAAAATTAAAATTTGCCGGGCGTGGTGGCGCATGCCTTTATTCCCAGCACTAGGGAGGCTGAGGCAGGAGGATTGTTGTGAGTTCGAGACCAGCCTGAGCTACAAAGTGAGCTTAAGGCCAGCCTGAACTGCACAGTGAGACCCTGTCTCAAAAAAAGACAAAAAAAAAAAAAATTAAAATTTTAAAAAGAGAAAATATGAATATACAAGTCTTTGAGTGAAATATATTCCCTAAGACAAAGACTTTCCTAAAAGGGCTCAGGTAGTAAATACATTGGAGGAAGACACACAGAGAGGTGATCTGAGGTCTGCAGGGACTCCCAGAGAGGCCCAGGCAGAGCAGTGGTCAGAAGGATGACACCATTCCCCAGGAAAGCCCTTTCTCCAGACCCCAAGGAAGGTGTAGCAGGCATTCCTCACCCCCTTTTCTCCTCAGTAATGTCCCCTCCCCCCACCACCACTTGTCTATCACTAGCAAGAGGATGGAGACAGCATCAGATGACACTCTTGTTTTCACTACTTATGTCCCTAGAACCTGGGGACATTAAATGCATGGCTTTAAACAGGTCCTACACACTTCTGGCTCTGACACAGACTCAGAAAGAATCCACCATGGTGCTGTCTCCTGCTGACAAGGGCTTTCTCAGGCCGCCCCAAGATTTGCAACTGGATGTGAACTTACATGATAGTGTGATAACTGACTCTGTGCCTAAAGAGACTGAAGGCTAGAATTCTGTTCAGGCTATTGTTTACTTTATCATTTGATCATCATTAAATTAGCAGTCTTCCATCAGGCACAATTTGGGCAGTGATAATGTCATTGTTAACCAGGATAGTGAGCCACTAGGACAGAGACACAGTCACTCACTCAACAGGTAGAGGGTGGGGACCAGAGAGATCCCACTGTGAGTCCAAGAGTTGGGGGGTGCTTGGGTCTGAAGCCTCAGAGCCTAGCCTGCACAACTTGGGCCTGGGCATTTCTTTCCTCCCTGTGGCTGTCATTTAGTCACACACAGTAGCTTTATGGAAGGAAAGGAGCTGGAGTAACAGAGGCTGAGGGACTCTGGGAGGACTTCCAGGAAGGGCATCCTTAGGTGCCCACCTCTCTGCCCCGAATGGGTAACGCTTCTCTTCCTTCCCTCAAGGGGTGGCTGCTGAGTGGCTTCCGTTCAGTTGACGCACATCCAGAGAGCGGTAGGGGTAGGTGCGTGAAGGTGGGTCAAGAAGCCCTCGAGTCTCGCAGAGGGGCGGCCCCGGGACTAGGGCAGGCAGGCTGGGTAGAGATGCCGTGGAGCTGTCGCAGTGCAAGAGCACATGAACGTACCCTATCAGTTGAGACCACCGGCTTGGGGAGAGGCGTGCAGTTTCGGGGGACGGGGGCCACAGCTGGGGGGAATCGGTGTGTCTGGGCACTAGTTTCCCCGCGCGGAGCGAGTCAGACCTCCAGACTACACCATTGTCGGACGCTGGGCGCCCCCTGTCGACCCCTCCTCTGGCAGCACTCTCCGCGCCAGCCAATGAGCTTGGGGCGGTACAGGGCGTTTCCCCAGAAGCCGGGGATATAAATGCGTGGCTCTCTACAGATCCCACACGCTTCTGACTCTGACACAGACTCAGAAAGAATCCACCATGGTGCTGTCTCCTGCTGACAAGACCAACGTGAAGACTGCCTGGGACAAGATTGGTAGCCATGGCGCGGAATATGGCGCGGAGGCTCTGTTCAGGTGAGGACCTCCTCTCCCTTGCTCTGATCAGGGACCAACGCAATCCCAGCGTCCTGGACACCTTAAACTGTCCGCCTACAGCCTCCTTAGCCCCACTCATCTACTGCTTCTCCCCGCAGAATGTTTCTGAGTTTCCCAACCACTAAGACCTATTTCCATCACTTCGACTTGAGCCCGGGCTCCGCCCAGGTCAAGGCCCATGGCAAGAAGGTGTCGGATGCGCTAACCACTGCTGTGGGCCATCTGGACGACCTGCCCTCTGCCCTGTCGGCTCTGAGCGACCTGCACGCCCACAAGCTGCGTGTGGATCCCGTGAACTTCAAGGTAAGTAATTGGGCTGCGCCGGGAAGGAACCACAGGTTCCAGAAGGTGGAGTCAGGCTGTGTTGTGTTGTCCGCAGCCACTCACAGGCACTTTCTGTCTCCACAGCTCCTGAGCCACTGCCTGCTCGTGACTCTGTCTCTCCACCACCCAGCAGAATTCACTCCCGCGGTGCATGCCTCCTTGGACAAATTCTTGGCCACTGTGAGCACCGTGCTGACTTCCAAATACCGTTAAGCTGGAGCGACATTGCCCCTACCTGCAGGGTTTCCTGTCAGGTCCTTTTCCCTTCCTTGCACCTGCACCTCTTGGTCTTTGAATAAAGTCTGAGTGGGCGGCAACCTGTGGCCTCTGCGTTCTCTGTATCTTATGAGGGTGGTCATTGTGTCCTATGAACACACCAAAGACATGGAGTAAAGCTCTGTTCCCCGTTGAGGAAGGAAAAAGGGGGAGAGAAAGGAGAAAGTAGAGCCTGTGGTTCAGGAATTCAATAGATAAGCCTTCTACCTGGCTTTGCTGGGATAGTTGACTCATGTGCAGACTCAACGTGAGTTTGCTGCACTAATCCCTTGGTTCTCATACTTCTTGCACTTGCACATGCACATGATCTTGCAGTGAGCATTGGTTCAGCTCTCCAGGGATCCTCTAGAGGTGGGTGGTGGAGTTCTCCCTCTTCACATTCTACTGATCTATAGCCCTCTCACATGCCCTTCACAGTCTGGCTGAAACTAGAGATGACAACAAAGTTATCTGGAGGTGCTATCCTAAGATGATCACTGTTTAGCCCTTAATGTCCTAAGGTCTAGAAGACAGTCTTTAGGCAAGCCCCAGGCCCATTCAGCTGTTATGATCCTAGTTTTCCTGTACCATGACCTAGTAAGAGACAGAGCTGGGAAGGCCTGGAAAAATCCCTCCTCCATTCTGCTTCCTCTGTGCAGAGCAGGCTCCAGACCTGGGCTTCAGGAGAGCTTGGGGTTGCTAGGCTTGGCAGACTTTCAGATGCAGCCCTTGAGTGACACCAGCTCCTCCTTGAGCTCAAAAGTTGTCCTAGAGGACCAGCAAGATAACTCAGCAGTCTAAAGCACCTCCTTAGGTGAGCTTAGGCTGGCATAGGGGACGGCTGTTCCATCCTCTGTACCACCTACCATGCCAGCCCCACCCTTAGGATAGGCTGAACCAGCCCCCCCAAAAAAATTGTCCTAGAAAAATGCCTCTACTGAGTTCAATCCCTGGCTCCACAAAAGAAAGAAAGAAAGAAAGAGAAAAATGCCTCTATCAGCCCTGTGCCCAAACTGCCAAGTGATACTTTAGTACCACCTGTGGCATAGTTTGAGTTCTGGGTAAGAGACTGCCCTTGTTAAATTACCAGAAAAAATAATGGAGCCCAAGGTAGAAACACATCAAATATACCAGTGGACAAACAGGTAAACAAAATGTGGCATATACATAGAATGAAATATTTAGCCATAAATAGAAACAAATTTTTTTTCTTTTGAGACACAATCTCAGACTAGTTCAGGCTGCCCTTGAACTCACTATGTAGCCCAGGTTAGCCTCAAACTTGAAGACATCTTCCTCTTTCTGCCTCCTGAGTGCTGAAATAGGAATGAAGTTCATAAAGGATGTGGCTGAGCCTTGAAAACATGCTCAGTAGAGGAAACCACACAACAAATGCTACATAGTATACTATCATGTTTGAAATATCCAGGATATATAAATCTTTAGGGACAGAAAAGATCAGTAGTTGTCCACTCCTGGAGAAGTTGGGTAATTACTAATGGGTATGGAGTTTCTGTTTGGAATGATGAAATAGTTCTGGAACTCGATAGTAGTGATGGTTGCATAGCACTGCAAATTTACTGTCACTGAATTTTACATTTTTTTTGTCTTTTTTTTTT
>PVKA01035889.1:0-22269 GCA_004027165.1 Ctenomys sociabilis
TACTTTCTACCTTGTTATTTTCCTAGTGGTTGTCCATAGTACTAGAAGCCGACATAAGACCCCATCTAACCACCATTAGTGCAAATCTTGCCTCTCATAGAATTATGTAGAAGCACAGCCTATTTATCCTAACTGTACTGTTTATACACACACATTATGATTCTTCCTTTCTATACCCCTTTCTAATATAATTTAAAATCACCTGGTATGATTATTTTAGCTTTGTTTTATTCCCAAAATGTTGTTGTTTTATTGGGTATTTTGCAATTTCTTAAGAATTGCATAAATAAACAAATAAAATTGAAAAAAAGATTTGCAGGGTTTTTTTTTCTTTTTCTATGAAAATACTATTATAATTTTAATGATATACCATTTGTCTCCTTTAAAATTCTTATTGTTTATAGCATTATATTTATATTATAAAGTAATAGAATTAGTAAGGATGTGAAATAATATATTTCCTGTTAATGCAAGGCAGCCTAGCAATAATAAATAGTGCAAGAGTTTCAGATTGCCTGGGTGAGGCTGTAGTCAGCTGACTCTGGGGAGGTTTTTAAGCTCTCCAGGGCTCAATACCTTCTCTATAAAAGAGAGGTCCACAGGTGTAACTGATGAATTGGATTGCTGAGAAGTTAATGATTCATAGAGGCAAAGCACTTAGTATTAAAATCATTCTTGTAATAAAAAGTACTCCATGCTATGTCATTACAATTTTCTAACTAAAATACGACAAATAAGTAAAAATAAAAAGAGTGAATATAAACAAAAGTTTCCTTCCACCCAAGTAGGATCTATGGTCTTTGGAGAAGTAATTTTAGGACCTATGGAATTATTTAAGCCACTATAACAGAGAATGATGCTGAGAGATGATTCCCTAATTTGAGGTAGACAAGACAAGAAGTGGAACTGCTTTTTAGTTTGGGGAAAAGGCACCAGTAAAAAAAAATTCTTAAATTTTCTGAGAAAAGATATCTTATTGGAATGATAACTCGCAGCATAAGAACTTGTTCAACAAACTGAAGTGTGCAGAGTTTAATACCCAGTACAAAAAAAAATCTTGATACTACCTTGCCTGGAAAATTATATCTATAGTAATTAATGAATTATATTAATTCATATATCCGTATTTTATATTTTCAATCATACTCCTTGTGAATAGAGTTACAAAGTTCACTAATCATGTATCAGAGTTCCAGCTTGTTTAAACTGAGATGGAATTTTGTTAAAGAATTATTATTCTGTTAAAGGCTTATTAAATCTTAAATAATTTATCTTTCAAAAAAGTTCCTATTAAACTTATAAAAATAAAACTGTCATATGGTTTAACTATTGTGTTACTGAATATATGTCTATATGTCCCAAATAATTGAAATCATAATCTTAAATAGATATATGTACTTTCTCAGTCACTACAGTATTTCTCATACCTAAAGCGTGGAGCATCTCAAATGTTCCCTAATCAATGAATGGATAAACAAAATATTGCTATATGCCATGAAATATTACATATTCCTTAAAAAACTAAAACTTTATTCATAGCAATATTGATAAAGTTGAGTAACATTATATTTGTAGAATAAACTATCATAGGACAGATACTGTGGGTATTAGTTAGTTTCTAGACACTATGACAAAATACCCAACATTCACAATTTAAAAAAAGGTATTTTTTTGGTTTTTTTTCCTCACAGTGGTAGACTTCAGCTTATCCATGGTCAGATGGCTCCAATTAAAAATATATTAGCAGAAGGGCATAGTAAAGGAAAGCTTCTCCATTCACGGAGTGCTACCATATAAGGCATATGTAGGAAGGAGGTGTCATCTCCGAGCTCACATCCTTTAACCTATACTGGCCCACAGAAATGTGCTTTATTTCTCTGTGAGGTGTCTTTTAAACCAGTCAAGTTGGCAATCATAATCTATTGTCACCATCCATCCCCTTCCAACTCGACACCCCTTAAACAATCCTTAATCTCCAAATATGATGGTAATATACTGCAATAAATTTGTAATACTATTCAGCATGTTGTACCTCCATGGTGTAGAATCAAATTCAATAATCCATTCCCTGAAGGCTCAGTACTTCCAGCATTTGTCAAAAATCCAAGTCGAAGTTTCTTCTGAATGCAATGTAAAATCTAATCTATGAAATATTTTTGAAATAAAAAAAAGTTATCTCTAGATACTATGTAATAGGATAAATGCTTCCATCCCAAAAATGATGAAGAGAGAGACAGAAAAGAATGAGAAAAAAGAAAGACCAAAATCGAGCGTGGCACAGATTGTTTTGTCGCTCCATGTCTGGTAACCCTGGCGTTTGGCTGTGAGATGAGAGTGCCAGAGGTTGGTGCTTCCTCACCCCTGGAGTTTCCATGGTTACAGCCCACATGGCTTCTGTTGAGCTGGCTCAGCTTCCTGCCTTCCCTGCAGGCTTTCTCACATGTTCCTTGCTCCTGTTTGACTTCTTTGGCTGGATCCTTGGCTTTATTTCCCTGGTGTCACATACTTGCCTTCATATGATACTTGTCTGTCATTTCAAGGTTTGCTTTGAAATTTGAATGGAGGTCTCCCTGAGTCCAACACTCTTGCATTCCATTCTGCATGTGTGAAAGCCAGCTCCATATATGTGATGCCAAGGTCTGTCACGAGACTGTGCAATCGCTCAGCCCACTCAGAACAGGTAGTAGCAAATATAGATGGATGGACTCAGAAAAACATTTCCCTGAGAGGCTTTTTATGAATGCTGAATCTTGAATTCTTTTCTTAAAAGAAAATCTTTCCAACAGTTTTCCAATTTAAAGCACTGAGTGTGCAATGCCTGTGGTCTGGCCCATTCTGGAGATCTCGTAAAAATACTTTCCTATTGCCCTAATATAATACAGTAGGCTTTATTCAGTAGAAACTACACTCCATTTTACTCCAAATTTATATCACGTTCCATCTGGCCAAATTGCAAACTTTTCAAATCATTTGTCTTTGCTGTTTGGCTCCAGAATCTGGCTAAGCACTCAGCAGTACTGCTAACACTGCATGAATGTTTTATTGCCCTGAAATTTCTTCTATAATATCATGAGTCCTCCAAATTTAAAATCAGCCTCATACAAAGTTTAGAGCATGCACTAAATATAATTTCTTTGCCAGAATATAAGATACAAGGCCTCCAGTCCAAATTTGAAGATTTAGCATTTTTAGCTGAAACCATCCAAGATTAACTTACTCTATTCATTCCTCTGAGCCATCTCCCTGGCCCCAGTCTATTCATTCCTATTAGCATCCTAATCTTCTGAACACAGACCAAGAGCAGATATAAGCCTCCAAATTCCACATGCACTAGCCACTAGACATAACAGAATTGTACTTTATTAATCTGTTGGCATTTCCTCCTCTAGGTAAGACACACTCACTATGAACACTCACACTATAATTTCACTTAAACGAGAAATCTTTACTAGCCAGATTTAAAGATGAAGAATATAAGAGAAGTTGGGGTTGAAAGAAAATCAAAAAGTGGTGAAACATTTTAGTATTCTACATAAGAAACATGTGATATCCGTGGTATAGCATAGTGTTTTCAGTTAACAATATGGAAGTGTGTGTTTTGCAACATTCAGGGGTGTGGATCTTATGTTAAATGTCATGATGCTGTAGGTCAAGTGTGCTCCCAAAGCCCTCATAAGTTTAAAGGTGGGTATCTTGGTTACCTTTCTTTCATTACTGAGCAAAAATGCCCAACATCCAGAGCTAAAGAGGAAAAAGGCTTACATAGCCCACAGTTTGTGGAGATTTCAGTCCAAAATCACCTGGCTCCGAAGCAGGGCAGCACAGTGCATGGGAAACAGTTCAAGGTAGTCAATGATGGCAAAGGCAATAAAGAGACCTTGGGAATTTTCTAAACTTGCTTCTCCAAAGTTTTCCACTCATTGCCTAAGCCACTACGAAAAGAAAAGAACGTGGAATGAGTTTGGAAAAATTTGGAGACGCAGGGTTAGAGAGATCATAGGGTGTTACCAAGAATGACTGATGTCAATAATGGTAGAAGCTCAGAAGATGAGACTGCTAATAACAACAAAAAAAAGGTAGGTTCAAAAAATTTCAGTTGCGGGGCCAGGAAGATGGCTCTGTAGAATAAGTGCTTCCCTGGCAAAACGTAAAAGTCTGAGTTCAATCCCCTGTTCAAAAAAATTAAGTTGGGAACAAAGACTCCATTGGCAGTTGGACTAGAATCTCCGTATCAGTTGGATCGGTAGCGGGAGCGGAGAGCGGACCCCAGAGAGCCCTGCGCAGCCCCGCCGTCGCCGCCGGCCTAGTTACCATCGCACACCTGGAGGAGCCGCAGCTGCCGTCAGGCCCCGTCACCGGCACCGCATCCACGAGCAGCGAGGCCGAGAGCCAGCAGCCGCCCGCCGCCCTCGGCCCCGCCGCCTCCTACCTCAGCGCCGCTGACACCGAGCCGGGCACCACGGGCTGCAGCGCAGGGAGCCGCGGCGCCTGTCCGCGGGGACAAGAGGTCATGGCAACGAAGGTTTTGGGAACAGTAAAATGGTTCAATGTAAGAAACGGACATGGCTTCCTCAACAGGACAGGATATTATGTCGGCCTCTAGTACTATGGTCATCCACTAGGAAAATAACTATTGGATTTTTTATATAATTCAGGTATAAAAAATAAGATAAGTAAACAGCTACACTCTTAATTTACTGATAAGAGACATCTGCTATAATAATGTCTGTAAGTATAATATCATGTATGCACCTTGTACGATACCAAAACATTATGAAAACAGTTTGCAATGTATTAATTTATCGAATCTGTCTTGCTAAGGTGTTTTAAAACTGTCTGATTGATATTTGTACTTCAATAAAATAAAAAGCAAATTAAAAAAAACAAAAAAACAGGAATAACACCATGGAAGATGTATTTGTACACCAGACTGCCATAAAGAAGAATGGAGCACCTTCGCAGCGTAGTAGGCGATGGAGAGACTGTGGAGCTTGATGTTGAAGGAAAAAAGGGTGCAGAGGCAGCGAAAGTCACAGGCCCTGGTGCAGCGCAGGTCAAGGCAGTAAATATGTAGCAGACCGTAACCATTATAGACGCTATCCACGTCATAGGGGTCCTCACGCAATCACCAGCAGAATTACCAGAGTAGTGGGAGTGGGGTAAAGAATGAGGGATGGAGAGCGCTCCCGAAGGCCAGGCCCAGCCACGAAGCCTTCCCGCAGGCGCAGGCTCCCACCTCACTACATGCAGAGACTCTATGAGCGTCAACCACAGTACTCCAACCCTCCTGTGCAAGGAGAGGTGATGGAGGGTGCTGACAGCCAGGGTGCAGGAGAACAAAGTGGACAAGTGAGACAGAATATGTATCAGGTTATAGACCAGGATTCCGCAGGGGCCCTCCTCGCCAAAGACAGCCTAGAGAGGATGGCAATGAAGAAGATAAGGAAAATCAAGGAGATGAGACCCAAGGTCAGCAGCCACCTCAACGTCGGTACCTCCGACGCAGACACCCAGAAAACCCTAAACCACAAGATGGCAAAGAGACAAAAGCACCCCATCCAGCAGCTGAGAATTCGTCCACTCCTGAGGCTGAGCAGGGCGGGGCTGAGTAAATGCCGGCTTAACATCTCTGCCATCATCCGGTTTGGTCATCCAGCAAGAAAGAAATGAATAGGTCATTCCAGCAATAAGACATGGACAACAGATTGGAACGGAAAACCTTAAGTGCTTGCTTTTTGCCCGTTGACCAGATAACTAGAACTATCTGTATTATCTATGCAGCATGGGGTTTTTATTATTTTTACCTATAATGACCTCTCTTTTTGGTAATGACAAACGCGTTTTTTTAAAAAACCTGGTTTTTCTCAATACACCTTTAAAGGTTTTTAAATTGTTTCATACCTGGTCAAGTTGAGATTTTTAAGAACTTCATTTTTAATTTGTAATAAAAGTTCACAACTTGATTTTTTCAAATAAGTCAACAAACTGCAAGCACCTGTTAATAAAGGTCTTAAATAATTGTTTAAAAAAATTAGAATCTTCATATGACATACAGGTGGAAAATTTGTCTATAATTTTCCCGTGTCCTGAGACTTTTGGAGGAGCTTTTAATTAACACCAATGGACTGTGGTCTATGTACTTATAACTGCTGGTAGATAGAGCTACAGTAAGAATGAAGAAAAAAAATATTAGATTTATAAGATAGAAAACTGGTTTCAGCAGAAAGTGATTACAAATTTGTGATCTTGTGCTGCTAATTGCTGACAAGTTTAGCATTAAAAAAAAGTGCATAATTTGGGCCAGCCAAATAACTCAGTTGATTAAAGTACCTGCAAGCAGGTAAGGGGGCCAGGAGTTTGATCCCTAAGCCTGCTGTGTCGGCCCTGCCCCCAGCGCGTGCTGAGACAACAATTGAGACTGGATGTGGCATGCCTATAATTACAGCTCTTGGGAGGCTGTAAAGAGCTGGATCACTGAGTCCAGATCTAGTAGTGAGACCCTGAACACCCTGTAGACCCTTCCTTGAGGCAGGAGGATTGTTGTGAGTTCAAGACCAGCCTGAGCTACAAAGTGAGCTTAAGGCCAGCCTGAACTGCACAGTGAGACCCTGTCTCAAAAAAGACAAAAAAACAAAACAAAACAAAACAAAAACATAAAACAAAACAAAAGCTAATTCAGATAGGGAAGATGGCTTGAATAAATCTCAGGGAAGTTCAGACATCAGCAACTGAAAATGCAAAAACTTTTTTTATATAATAGAGTATTACTCATGTATAAATAAAGATAAACTTGAGGCTTTTATAGGTAAATGGAGGCATTAGAGACCATACTGATTAATGAAATAAATCCAACCCACATGTGTGAACATCATGTTGTCTCCCCAGTGTAAGAAACTGAAAATTTAAATATCCAAAAAGTACAATAGATATTATAAAAGGAAAATAAACTGCTCAAAAGGAAAGAATAACTAGGGATTGAACTCAGACCCTTGTGCTTTCCAGAGAAGTGTTTATTCTACTGAGACATCTCCCTGACCCCTACATGAGACTTTCTTAATGTGGGTAGAAAAAATTCTTCTAATTGGTCCTTATAGTGAAAGCCTGGGTATGTGAATAGTGTCTACTGTAGAAAAAGTATGAGACTCTTCACGGATCCATATTTTTTTTCTTAGTCTTTTTGAGAGATGGTCTTGCTATGCAGTTCAGGCTGGCCTTGAGCTCTCTTTGTAGCCCAGGCTGGTCTCGAACTCACAATGATCCTCCTGCCTCAGCTTCCCAATGAATCCTAAATTTATGTAACTACTGCAAAAGAAAAAAGTTAAGTTAGAGAAGGATAATTTAACTTTTTAGTGAAGTTATGTGTGAGATGCTGATGAAAATCCTGGGTAACTGAAAGGAAAAAAAAAAACTTAACAGAGAGAGAGAGAGCGAGAGAGAGAGAGAGAACATGAGAGGAGCAGAAGGTACAGAGGAGAAGGAGTTTGGGGGAGAAGGTTAAGGATAAAAAGATAGAGAAGGAAGAGGACAAAGAGTAAAGAGGGATGGAAGTAAAGAAGGAAAATGGGAATACAATTTAACAATTTAAAAACTACCTAGTGGAAATTATCAGGGATATGCTGTTAGCCACAACCTATACCTGACAGGAGAAATATAAGAAAGTCCAAGCTATGAGCTACCAGAGAGCAACTCCAGCCTGAATCTGCAGCTTAATCAGAAAACGGAATGCGCCTCAGCATACTGACATCAGACAACAACGCTTTTAGTAATGAGGAGCCACAATCTACTCTGAGAAAAGCTACAATGCTTGAAGAGAAGCTGCAAGATTTAACTCCAAGGGCAGAAAAGATGTTAAGAATATATTTTGTCAGGGAAGCCCACACCCTAGAAAGGAACAATGGAGGCCTCATACCTGTGTTTCAGTGAGATTAACCTCAGGAGTGAGAAACTGGGAAGCCAGACAGCATCTGCCTGAAAAGATTTGGCTCTTCATACTAAAGACTGCAGAAAAGAGGTTCGTTGGTTTCTAGGTATATAAGCTAAATCTTTTTGCATTAATAACCTTTACAAATACTTAGTACTCAGTACAAGTTTATGAGGGATATATACAAAAGCAAAAGTTTAATAATAAAATCTCTTCAAAAATGAAGCAATCAATAAAATCAAATTCAAATTGAACATAGTTAGTGGAGAACTGTAAGAGAGAATCTGTAATGACTATGAGTTGTATATTAAAGACTAGTGAAAATGAAGACATCACAAACAATCCAATGGGTACATTTCATTGGAAAGATGGAAACTATAGTCAAAAGGAAATGTCAGATACATCATAAGGAGAAAACAATGGGTTCTTTGGTATATTTTAAATAATTTAGAGCATTGTTATCAGTTAATTTGAAGAAATGCCAAAATGTGCAATGCACGGCAAACTCGCACTTAAGGAAGAAAGGCTGAAGTAAATAAGAACACATGGATAGGCAGAGTTGAGCACTAGAGATCTGGGGGATTGTGTGATCAAGATCAAATGTTGTAATCTTGGGTAAAAAAGCGTAGAAATTCAAGAGCAAGAACTGAGAAAAAGGCCTTTGAAAAAATAATGGCCAGTAATGATATGGAAAGAAAAAGACTCTATACCACAAAAAATAGGATTAAATAAAGACAGAAAGTTTTAAAAACAATCAGATAAGGAAAAAACAAGGAATAATGTTATGCCTTGTGCTGCCCCAGCCCCATCCCCAGGTGCACTGAGCTGGTGAGTCCCACACTGGCGGTGCACTGCTTGTAATTCCAGCACTCAGGAGGGAGAAAAAAGGAGAATCACTACAAATCTGAGCTATGTATTGAGACCCTGCACACACACACACACACACACACACACACACAAACACACACACACAGAATAATGTTTTGCATTAGATCAGATACTTTGTCAGAAGCCAAAAATTTTAAATGTTATAGTCCATAATAAATAAATGTATATTAATAACATAATACATTATACCTGATCATGACACAAATCTAGGATATCTCTTAGCACAAATTTTATTGCTTTCTATGCAAAAATCTTTGAAGTCGAATCAAATAATATAAAATGAATATAAAATGAAATAGATCTTTAAATATAGGAACATTCACAAATTCCAAATTAAAATTCACTGTAAGGCTATTTTTGGGTACTACATTTCAGAAATATTTTGATATTCCTTTTTAGTCTGTATCATTATGCTTTCATAAAACTCTAGCTCTTAAAGAAGCATCATGTGCTTCTCCATATAGTTTTACTTTTCTTTTCTGATTCCATCATAGACAACTAGAGGCAGAGGCGTGTGAGGGAAGTTCAGGGATTGACAGCAGTAGGTGCGGGTGCCCAGGAACAAGGGAGGCCAACAGAGCAGGACATAGAAAGGCGACTTGAGGAAGGGCCCGCGAGGCTGAGCCAAGTACTGCAGCTCCTTAGGAAGGGACGCTGGGCTCCATCTGGATTGTGGCATCCTCATCCTTTAGGCCTAGTGAACATTTCTTCTAGGAAGAGGACCTACTCCCTGAGGAAGGGAGTCAGACTGTTGGTATAAGCACCCATCAACCCATGTGCTGGGAGAGGTAGCCCAGATATCAAGATATTTGCAAAGAAGGGCATAGAGAGAAACTGAAATCCGGAGAATCATCCAGAACACAGTGACTGAGCTAGCTCTAGTGAACTTTGGGAAAGTAAAAAAATAAGAAAACAGTACTGATCAGAGACCCAGGTCTAGACTCTGAGAGAGACCTGGCTCAGATGTGACAACGATTATGTCTAGTGAAACCCTGGGGAGAAAAGTAACTGGAACAGTGCCAGAAGAGCTGCTTTACTTTAGTTCTCTCAGACACTGCAGAATTCTATTCCTGTGGGATAGCTGGTGCTATCTTGGAAAGACACACTTAAATCTTGACTTGCAACCCAGCCTTACTCTGCTAACACCAAGAACCTCACATCCCAAGTTTGTTGCCTGGATAGTGATGCTTTGTGGAATGTGGAAAAGAAAGTATTGGGCACACAGGGCACAGCTTAGCCAGAGACATTCTCAGTGTGGTAAGTTCTGCACAGGTATATGTATCAAGAACAGAAAGAAGTCCTAGAGATTCTCATGCAGGAAAGAAGGGAATATCAAGATGGCCTATTTGGAAATCAATGAAAAACTGGATCCTGACAACCACATCCTCGCCACCACATCCTCGAACTCTGACTCATAAGTGTCTTTACATAGAAATTTAACCATATACAACACTGTAGGAGGACAGTACTATGACTGCATGTGTCTTTAAAGTCTGTAATTGCTCTGAGTCTGTGTGCCACTGCTCCACAAAGTGAACAGGTTATACAGCCTGGCTCAAAGCTTTTCCAGCTGTAGGAATTGTGGCTATGACTGCTGTTATTTCTAAATCTATGGCTATAAAGTGTTCACTGTTTTTGTTCTCTTCCTTGGTGTCTCCAGCAAATGTGGGAATAGCACTGTAGAAGGAAAGTTTTGCCATGGGCACTGTAGTTATGCTGGAAGCAAAATTCTGGTACTTGCCTTAGTTTTTTTTTTTTTTTTTTTTTTTTTTTGTCTTTTTGAGACAGGGTCTCACTATGCAGTTCAGGCTGGCCTCGAGCTCACTTTGTAGCTCAGGCTGGTCTCGAACTCACAACAATCCTCCTGTCTCAGCCTCCCGAGTGCTGGGATTACAGGCATGCGCCACCACGCCCGGCTATTGCCTTAGTAATATAAATGTTATCCCTATGAAAGTTAAAGCTAATAGAAGAATTTAGACATGTATATCAAGTTCAGAAATTAAAATTACCTTTAATGTTTACCAGAAATGACAGCAAAGCCACCACAGAAAGAAACAATTTGGTACTATTTTTCTATCAAATTTTTGTTTGCTCATCTTCTAGGTTTTGTCAAGTTGGTACCCAAATCATTTTCAGTATTTATTTTGTTCAATAACAGAAGGCATATCTGGCAGTTGACATAAAAATTTTAATGTAGGGGTTGGGGAGATGGGTCCTTGAATAAGATCTTCCCCAGCAAGTGCAAGGGCCTGAGTTCAATCACCAGTTCCAACAAAAAAAAAAAAAAAAAAGGAAAAAGAAAGAGATTCATGTAAATAGACATTTTTGTACCATTAATCTAGGTGTTTTGGTGTGTATTCTTATACCATTTTCCTCTTTTCATTTATAATCATTTTGTTTAACATTTTTTTCCAGAACCTGGAATTGAACTCCAGCCCTTTCTATGGTAGTTTTACTGTCATTTCCCCATTTAGAATTATATTAGCCATTAGGTTGTCATAGATGGTTTTTATCAGGTTGAAGTAGAGGCCTCCATTCCAATTTTCTGTAGGACTCTGAACATGAATGAGTGCAGAAGTTTGTCAAAAGCTTTTTCTCCATCAATTGAGATGATCATGTGGTTTCAGATTTTGGTCTATTAATATAGTTTATTGTTTTTATAGATTTTTGGATATTTAACCATGCTTGCATCCCTGGGATGAATCCAACCTGGCCATGGTGTATGATCTTCTTGATGATTTTCTGTATTCTATTTGTTAGGATATCATTGAGGATTTTTGCATCTATGTCCATGAGGGAGATTGTCCTGTAGTACTCTTTTTTAGTTGTGTGTTTCCCTGGTTTTGGAATCAGTGTAATACTTGCCTCCAAGAATGATTTGGGGGGGATTGCTTCCTTTTCAATTTCATTGAAGAGTTTGAGGAGTGTAGCAATTATATCTTCTGTAAATTTCTTATAGATTTCAGCTGTGAATTCATCAGGATTTGGACTTTTGTTTGTCAGCAGGCTTTTTATTACATTTCATATTTCATTGCCTGCTATTGGGTAATTGAGAGTTGTTATATCTCTCAATATGGAGTTTAATTCAGTTTTGGTAATTCGTAATTTTCTAGGAATCTGTCCATTTCATCTGTCTTCTATTCTGTAAGCGCAAAGATTCTCAAAGTATCTATTTGTAGTCTTCTGAATTTCTGCTGGGTCTGTGGTTTGTCTTTTTGATGAGGTTAGCTAGGGGCTTATCAACTTTATTTAGTCTTTCAAAGAACCAGCTTTTTGATTTGTGGATTCTTTGAACTGTGTTCTTCATCTCAATTGAATTAATTTCTGCTCTAATCTTTAGGATTTCTTTCCATCCTTGGGCTCTGGGTTTGGTTTGCTCTTCCTTTTCTAGATGTCAAAGCTGCAGCATTAGGGTGTTTGTTTGTTCCCGTTCTGTTGTCCTTATCTGTGAGTTCACAGCTATGAATTTCCCTTGCAGAGCTACTTTCACTGTATCCCATAAATCCCAATAACTTGTGGTTGAATTTTCATTGAATTGTAGATATTGTTCAATTTCTTGTTTGAGTTCATCTGTGATCCATTGATTGCTGAGTTTAATTTTCATGTATATCATGGGATTTTCTGGTTTCTTTTGTCATTTATTTCCAATTTCATTGCACTGTGGTCAGATAATATGCATGGAATAATTTATGTTTTCTTGCATACACTTAAGCATGACCTATGGATTAGTATGTGGTCAATTTTACAAAATGACCCATGTGCAGCTGAAAAAATGGTGTATTTAGCTGTGGTTGGGTGAAACGTTCTGTATATGTCCACCATGTCCATTTGTTCCAAGCTCTGGTTCAGTCCTGCTACATCATGGCTAATTTTTTGTCTGATTGACCTGTATTTTTGAGATAAGGAGGTGTTAAGGTTTCCTGTTAAGATTTTGGTGTAGGATATTAGATTTTTCATGTCCATTGAGATTTGTCTTACATAGTTGGGTGTTCCTTTGTTTGTTGCATAGATCATACTTGGTTTGATGTTGAGACTTTCTGAGAACAGAGTTGTTATTCCTGTTTTTTCTCAGGTGCTGGCTAGGCCATTTAGTATTATTTTCCTTCCTTTGACTTTAAGCCTGTGAGTGGCTTCTTGAGTTGAGTGTGTTTCTTGTGTATAGCATATTGTTGGGTTTTGTTTCCTAATCCACTGTGCCAGTCTATTTCTCTTAATTGGTGAATTGAGTCCATTTACTTTGATGGTTACAATTGAGATGTGCTGACTTATGACTGACATGTTATTTACCTGCTGTTGTTTACTCCTTTTTGCTGTGTTTAATTGTTTTCACTGTTTAGTGAGCTCCTTCTGTTCTTGTTCATGGAGTTCTAATCATTTCGGTCCCTTTCGAGAACATCTTACAGTAGTCTGTGTCCGGTTGGTTGTGTCATCATGAAATCTTTAGTTGTTCTTTGTCATGGAATTATTTTACTTCTTCATTAAACTTGAAAAAGAGTTTTGCAGGGTATAGTAGTCTGGATTGAAATTTGTTTTCATAGAGGATTTGAAGTACTCTGTTCCATGCTTTTCTTGCCTTCATGGTTTATGCAGAGAAGTCTGCCATAATCCTGATGGTTTTTCCTTCTAATGTGATTGCTTCTTTTCTCTAGAAACTTTCAGTATATTATTCTTGTGTTGGATTTCTGGAATCTTGACTATATTATGCTGCGATGTGTTTTTAACTGGGTTGAATTTATTAGGCATTCTGTATGCTTCAGATACCTGAATGGCAGATTGTTTCCTCATATTTGGGAAGTTTTCTGCTGTTACTTTTGCTCATATTCTTTTTATATCATTTATATTGACTCCATCTTTGTGATTGATGCCTATTAGTCTCACATTGTTCATCATTGCATTGTCTTGTCGGTAATGGATTGTTTCTTCCTGCATCTTGGTTGTTTTTAAGAGATCCTTTCTCACCTTTTCACTAGCTGGACCTGCATCTTCAAGATCAGAAAGTCTTTCTTCACTTTCTTTCTTTTTTTGTCTTTTTTTGAGACAGGGTCTCACTATGAAGTTCAGGCTGGCCTTAAGCTCACTTTGTAGCTCAGGCTGGTCTCGAACTCACAACATTCCTCCTGCCTCAGCCTTGCAAGTGCTAGGATTACAGGCCTGTGTCACCTCGCCCAGCTTTCTTTCTTCACTTTCATTCAAACTGATTTTTAGACTTGTGATTGAATTTTGATGTTCTTGTATATCTCTTTCATTCTGTCTCATGTGATCTATTTCTTTTCTGTATTGTTCATTTAAGGAATCTGTCATATTTCTAATCTCTTCTATTTTTATCAATGTCTTTTTTAGAATCAGTTATTAATTCTTTTAGTGCAGAGTTCTGAGATTGTGTTTCCTCCATATGTTTTCATATTTGTTTCTTTACTTCAGATGCTATGAATTCAGAGATTTTTTTGTTTGTTTCAGAAATCACTTCTGATCTGAGTTCCTCTATACTTTTCTGGTGTTGTTTCTTTGTTAGCAACCCTGTTAATTCATACATTTCAGCTGAGCTAGTGTCCTCTGCATTTGTTCTGGGTGGCCATTGGGTTTCCCCCATATGTTTCTGTATTAGATTCTTTACTGCAGTTGCTATGAACTCAGAGATTTCTTTTTTTTTTTATTTCAGGAATTAATTCTGCTCTGAGTTCATCTATACCTTTCTTTACTTCTGATGCTTTTAGTTCATTCATTTCAGCTGAGCTAGTGTCCTCTGCACTTGTTATGGGTTGGCTTGATACCTGTGATGGCATTTTGCTACTTGTCTTTGTCATTTTTGTATACCAATGACTTCTGACCTTTGGTGTAGAGCTTTGGTGCATTTATAACTTTAGCACCTTCTGAAATTTGGTACAGATCTATTAATTCTGAGATTATTCAGTTATGCCTGGCCTGGATGTAGCTGTTTTGTTCAACTCCTTCCTGCTGCAGCCCTTGGTAGTAAACCTGTTGTGTCCCTCTGGCACAACATTGAACCTGTGTTGCCCCTCTGCTGTGTCCCTAGCCCAGGGAGCAAGAGGAGTGCAGGAGTTCTTCCACATACTAGCAACATCTGGACTTGGGCTGGATCTGGTGGTCCCAAGAGAGTGGCAGTAGTTCTTGCTCACTCAACGGGCTTGGGGGCAGTGGCTTTGGAGTGTTGAAGGTGTCCCATTGGAACTGTAGAGGGTCTCACTCACATGGGTGCCTGAGTTTTAGTCTGGAGTGTCCCGCGGGTGCAGGGAAGCTAGAAGATCTCCCACACACTCACTAGGCCTGGACCCGGCTGGATCTGCACTTCCTGAGACAGTTGCAGTAGTTCTCACTCACTAGGCGGGCTTGAGGGCACAGGTTCTGGAGGACTGCAGGCGTCGTGGTGCCACAATAGAGGTTGTCACTCATGAGAATGCCTGAGTTTTGATCTGGAGCTGTCCCGCAGGTGCCAGGAAGCCTGGGAGCTCTCTCATAAGCTCGCTGGTCCTGGGTTGAGCTGCTCTTTTTTTTTTTTTTTCAGCTGAAATTCTTTATTAACTCATAATTACTTGTCTTCTGGTTAGTTAAAGCAATAAGTCAGACAACAGTTGCTGTGATAAGTTCTGTCAAAGTGGCAGGCCATAAAAACTCCTGAACCACATTCATCTGAAGGGTACTTTCGACGAAGACAACTAATTTTGCCATTGTCATCCACCTTATAGTATTTAAAGACAGCCAACTTGATCTTCTTTCTCTTATGCTTATTCTTCTTGGGAGTAGTGTAAGACTTCTTCCTTGTTTTAGCGTCACAACAGAGTCTCAATACAAGATGAAGGATAGACTCCTTTCAAATGTTGTAATCAGGCAAGGTATGTCCATCTTCCAGTTGCTTACTAGTAAAGTTCACCCTTTGATGATCAGAAGGAATTCTTTACTTCTCCTGGATCTTGGCCTTTGAATTTTTTTATAGTGTCCGAGGGCTCAACCTTGAGTGTGATGGTCTTCCCCGTAAGGGTTTTCATGAAAATCTGCATATTGGTGGTGGTTCCACCATAGATGGTGGATTCAAAAGCTGGAGCAGTCGTCTTACTCTTATGTCTTTTATCTTGTTCTTTTCTGCAATATTTTCTCATATGACCTATTTTACCACACTTAAAACATTTGGCATGATTTTGCTTTTGAAAAGATTGCAAGGCAGCTTCCAATAAATTAGCTTTGTATGGTCTTAATATATTCTTCCAGTGATGTACCCTACACCTTTAAGGGGCATAGAGCCTTTTCACATTCAGTATTCACATTTTCAGAAGACAAAATCTGTAACAATGAATTCTTCTAATCAGGTGATCTCACTGTTTTGTGTTTAGTCTGCCTTAATTGGAAGATACAATCTACATATGGCTCTTTATTAGATTGGAGAACCCTACCAAATGATATTTGAGCATGCCTTGCCCTTGTTTTAATTTTCTCCAGGCCCTGAAGCTACAAATATGAGTTTGTACAATAGCCATATCTTCATATTGTAATTGGGCTTGGATACCAAACCAGGCCCCTGACCCAGTGAGTTGATCTGATGAAACATTAACTAGGGGATTTTGCCCCCTGTTAACTCTCTAATGAACAGTTGCTTCATCTTTCCATTGGGTTCTAAACTGCAAATATTGGCTTGGCTCCAAAATTGTATGACACAAAACTTCCCAATCATGAAGAATTAATGTATGTTCATTTGCTAATCCTTGTATTAATCCAATGACATAGGTTGATTGCATACCATAGGCCATAATAGCCTGCTTTAAATCTTTAACAATCTAAAATGCCAGGGCTGGTGTTCCCATTGTACATACCCCTGGGGAAATTGAGCATTTGGTGGATGTTGTTGAAACACTACAGGAAAAATAGCCAAAAGGGAAGTGTAAAGCTTCAGGATCTCCCTGTTGTCTCCCTTGCATAAGAGCCTGAGATATCACAATTTCATAAACTTTCATGGGGGTTTCCTTTTTCTCCTCATATGAAAGAGCATAAAGGTTAAAATACTGCTGTAGGGGCTGTGAATTTTTGGGAACTGAGATGGAAAAACTACAGGGGTAGAGGCCTCCATTTTTTTTCAATCAATTTAGAAAGCAATTTCAATAATTGCCTTACCTCGGCTCGCAGCTCACATACCTCATTCTTAGTTTCCTTTTGTTCTATGTCCTCCAAATCCTCAGATTCTGAGATGGTTTGCA
The DNA here is from genome assembly GCA_004027165.1 of Ctenomys sociabilis. NCBI lineage: Eukaryota > Metazoa > Chordata > Mammalia > Rodentia > Ctenomyidae > Ctenomys > Ctenomys sociabilis. The sequence goes on from PVKA01035889.1 coordinate 17,014, forward strand.
ATGCCATAGATATACTTTTAGATCCCAGTTTGTCAGAGTCATCCTGCTATAGAGCACAGAGAAATTTAAGGAATCAACACTCTTAGTATGCCAGAGAGTGCCTTCATGTAGCGAGTGTTGAAGGGGTGCAGCCTGATCATAATTATGCACCACAGAGGCCCCCTGCTCTACTTTGTCCTTTTCTTTCAGTGCTAGCCTCTGCATTTTATAGTGAGCAAGGAAGAGGTCTTAAAAAAGGTCTTGTGGGCAGATTCATATTTACTCAGAAGCTGCTCTTGAAGTTCAGTGATAGCAGCATTTGAAGCTGACCTTTTCAAATATTTCTTAGACTCTTCTAGGTCTTGTTGCAACGGTTCCAAAACTAAAGAAATTAAACTACAAAGAGACCATACATGAAGAGGAACTGTTTCCCCACTTTGGTGAGCATGATGCAGCATTCTCATAACCTGTTTCCAAACTTTTAAGTTTATAGCAGCCTTTCCCTTAGGCTGAATTCAGTAACAATGCCTTTTTATAAAGGAAAATAATTTTTTGAAACTCTTTGGTTTCACCTTTACACCTGATCCTTTGAGTAATGTACGAATAAGACAGACATTCACTTTCTACAGAAGTGCAAATTCCCATCACTCTGAGCTTCTCCCACTTGGCTGCCTTCTCTGGGCCTACTTCCCCACCTGGTCAGGCCTCTCTTACCTCACCTCTCATCAATTTCCGTGCCCCAGGTTGCTCCCCACTTGTTGTATGTTATGAAGTTTTGCTGAGAGAAATGAAGAGAAGATTCTCTCTAGGTGAGCCTCCAGCATTAAAATTATTAACAAAGTTCAAACATGTGCCTTTCTTTCAAATACTGTTATCTATTTTTTCTCTTTTTCAATTATGTGATCTTCTACCTTCTCGTATCTCTTCCTTATTTGTTTTATCATCTTCAACATCACTAGTTATATATCACAGTGTTTCTGGGTCATTAAGAAATCATTAAAATAGGTTTCAAATTATACAACTGATATATACATGGTCCTTTACAAATTGATAGAAGTAGTAGTTTTCTTCTTTGCAATGCATCGATTAAATGTGAACATATTGTGCTCAGGTGAAGATGTGTATAAACATCAAAATGAAATCAAAGCCAAGGTCATAACATAGGTAAAAACAAAACAAAACAAAAACTAACTAATGAGAATATTCAGACAAGTGACAAAGATTTTTTACTCTTGAATCCTCAGCAGAAAAAGATATAGATGATAGATAAAAAGATAGATAGATAGATAGAGATAGATAGATAGGTGATAGATAGATAGATAGATAGATAGATAGATAGATAGATAGATAGATAGATAGAAAAAACAAGGCAACAAGATGCCTCCAAGAGTTCCTAACTCTCCATAAGCTAATCTTGTGAGAGAAGTAAAATACAAGTGGCTGAAATGTTCAAAAAGATAAAATAAGGAACAAATATGGGCCCATCGATCCATGAATTGTTTGATGTTTCACTGAGATTGTTCAATGATTTCTTTTTTCTTGAACGTCCTGGGCCATACCTCTGTGCCAGCACTCTGGCTGAGGGGCTTCTCCCCAATTCTGAGCTCATTTCTCTCTTGTCATGTTTTTCTGGAGGTTTCTGAATTTATGCTATAATCAGACACTTTTAATTGAGTCAGGGTTGGAGGCTTTGCATTGGCTTTGTACTGGTTTCCAAAGGGCCATCTTGACATTCCCTGTCCTCCCTGCATGAAAATCTCCTGGGATTTCTTTTTAGTCTTGATCCATAAAGCTGTGTAGAACACAAATGCACACTTTCTCTCTGTGTTTGTCTGTTTAAACAGATAAAATAATTAATTTCAAAATGATCTCTGAGCTTTAAAATGATACAATGAATTGTGGGCTAAGCAACATGCTGAAAATATGACTGATCATTTTAATGAATAGTTAGTGACCATGAAGAGCTATCAAAAAGAACCCAGGGGACCTATATGTGTTAAAATATGGGCAGTAGAAATGATGAATGTACACAGAAAGTAGCAGAAGTGGAGGATAAATCCGATGTATAAGATTATGTAAAAATCATGCTTTACACACAGCAAGGTGCTGTAGGAACTGTATGATCTGCTAGGTTACTTATACAAAATAATGAAAAGGTTGTGGAAGGAAGAAAAGAAGACAGCACAAATGATCAATATTCACATTTAGAAAAATCATAGCAAAAAATTTTCCACGGTTCTTGAAACACCTCAACCCTCAGGTAATGTGGCATATAAAACCTTATATATCCATGATCAGAAAATAATTTCTCTATGACACATAGTAGTTACAATCTCATAAGTACAATACAACAAAGAGAATATTAACAATCATTAATAGACAACACTAAGCAATAAAGTGGAGCCTATCAGAACAACAGCAACAGATTTTTCAGCACAAACCTTAAAGGCCAAAAGAACTTGGAATACGTTTATGAAACTCTACTAGAGAACTAACTCATCCTACATTAAAATTTGCTAGAAATCTATCTTCAAAACTGACAGAAAAAATAAAGAATTTGCTTGACATAGGGCATGTTAAAGCCGAAACTAATTAGAAAAGTGAATGAAAATCAAACCATGCTAATGAAAGGAACAATTTTAGAGGAACAGAAAAAGCAATTGTAGATGTACATGCACCAAATGCAGATACACAATTTTATAAATCAAATGCTGTTGGACTTGAGGATAAATAAAATAAACACAATTTCCAGGTGTGCTGGAAAATTTCTGTGATTCCCACCACTCAGTAGGCTGAAGCATAAGTATTGCCATGACATCAAGGCCAGTCTGGGCTTCATAGTGCATTCAAGACCAGCCTGGGCCCCATAGCTAGATCCTATCCTCAAAAAAAAAAAAATTTAAAAATCATTTCTAAAATCTCTTTTAATCATAGTGAAGGAGTTCAACAGACTATTATTATGAATAGATAAACTATTTTTAAAAGAAACAAAGAAATACCAGAGCTGAATCACACCTTAAAGTAAATGAATTTAATAGATTTCCATAGAATGTTCTAACCAGCAACAACAAAATACACATCTTTCCAAGTATAAGTACATAATCTTTCTCCAAATATTGCATTTTAGGCCATAAGGTATATTTAAATTTTAAAAAATTAAAATAACCTCAAGTATATTATCAGGTCACAGAAAAATGACTATGGAAATCAACGACAAAGGAAATCACAGAAACTCTGAAAACCCAGACAGAATAAATAATAACTTCTCAAATGTACAATGCATCATAGAAAAAATTAAAACAGAAATTTAAAACTTTCTAATTTCAAGTGAAAATGCAGGTACAGCATGCAGAACATCTGGGACATAATAGAAGCCACCCAGAGAGAGAATTTGATAGCTGTGAATGACCACACTAGAAAAATAAAGCATTTCCATATAAATAATCTAATGATGCACATCAACACCTTAGAAAAACAATAGTAATCCAAATCCAACAATTTGTATAAAAAAAAAGCATAAAAATCATAGTGGAAATTAATAACAGTGGGACTAATAAAAGAGTAAATCAAAGAGTTGATTATTTGAATGTATAAATACAGAATCTGTAGTCAAACTTACCGAAAGAAAGAAAAGACATATTAATGTTGCCAAGTCAGGGGCTGGGGAAATGGCTCAGTGGAATAAGCATAAATATGAACCAATGAGAGGGAATTCAGAAAAACAATAGCATTCAGAATATCTTCAAAAAATGATAAATCAGGAGTTAACCTAATCAAGAATGTGAAAGCCATTTATAATGAAAAATATATTAGTCTGAAAAAAAAGATTAAAGAAGACATTAGGAAATGAAAAGCTGCTCTTAGAGAGGCAGAATCAATACCATCAAAATATCATATATCCAAAAGTTCCAATTAGATTTATGGATTTTCAATCAAGTTACCACCAACACTCTTTTATTATCATAGTAAACTACAAGAAAACAGGTAGAAAACTTATATAGATCTAGAAGAAACAAAAAGAAAATAGAAAAAGCCATCCTGGGTAACAAGAACAAGCAGGATACATCATAATCCCAGATTTCAAGTTATATTACAAAGCTACAAGAGTAAAAACAATGCAGTTCTGGCAAAAAAAAAAGCAGACATATTAGAAATAGATAAAGGAAGGATGATGGAATATGATAGGATGGGATGAAATGGAAAGGGATGGGAAAGGGTGGGAAGGGAAGGGAAAGGAAGGCAATGCTTCCTTTATGTAACAGTACATGTAAATGAAAGCCTTCTATAAGGGAAGGATGGGAATGGGATGGGTGGGATGGGATGGTATGGGTGGGATGGATGGGATGGATGGGATAGGATGGGTGGGATGGGATGGGATGGGATGGGATGGGATGGGATGGGATAGGATAGGATAGGATAGGATAGGATAGGATAGGATAGGATAGGATAGGATAGGATAGGATAGGATAGGATAGGATGTAGAAATTATGCCAAGTACCTTTAGATGTTGAATTTTATCAAAATAGAGAATAACATATACTGGACGAAATATAGTTCATATGACAAATCATACCAGAAAAAAAGTGCTTATCCACATTCAGAGAAGTAATCTTGATCCATGTGTTTCACCCTGAACTAGAATCAAATCACAATGCACATATCATAATCTTGTGCATAGAACACTCAAACTTTCCACCAGAAAACTCCCAGAACTAATACAGTTAGAAAAGTGGCAGAATACAAGATAAACAAAAAAATCAGTATCATTCTAATATACTAAGAGTGAAACCAACAGCAAACAAAATAAAACAAAATACAGAAAATAGTCCTGATGGATTTTTGCCAGTATGGAAATCAGCCTAGGTTATTATGGCAGGTGATCCAACATGGCGTTGGGTCCCAAAACAATGGCGTGTCACACCAGACTAATTTCTGTGTCTTCTTCTACTCCCAAAATAATCCATTTGTCCCCTTTTCACAGCCACACCAGTGACCCTCCAATCCTCTCCAGACAAGAGGCTTTGCCTGCTCATGTGAACTCCCCTCTAATCCAACTCATTTTTTTTTAAATTCAAAGTTTATGTGAACACAAGTTCTACCATTTATTTTTTATTTTTTTATTTTTTTTAGATTTTTTTTCCATTTATTTTTATTTTATTAAAATACAAATGTCAATCAGACAGTTTCAAAACACCTTAACCATACAGACTCCATGAATTAATACACTGCAAACTGTTTTCATAACGTTTTGGTATTGTACAAGGTGCATACATGATA
>PVKA01035890.1:0-22271 GCA_004027165.1 Ctenomys sociabilis
AAAAAAAAAAAAAAAAATCAATTTTTAAAATTAAAATGTTATAGGTAGTAAATGCTCTTTAAAAATTAAAAAGTGGCAGGAAGAGGGACTCAAATACTCTTGAAGAAAATATTTTAGAAGATTCAGGGGCATTTCACTGTAGAAACAAAAGATACAGTTATTTTCAGGGAAAGTATGAAAAACAAGTTAGTATTTCACTAGAAGTGAAACAAGGCTAGGGTTGTTCAAGGATAAAGAACTTTTATTCATATGCAATACAAGTCCTTCACTTGTTAAAGAGAACTGGCCTACAATTCAAAGAAAGCACTTGAAAAATACAACATATATGTGGCTGTATTACTTAGTTCAAATGCCAATAATCTAAGCAATAATAGTCTTGATCATTTTTAAAGTAGGTATCATTTATTTCCTTTAAAAAAATGTACTTAGTACAGAGTCTACAGAGCACACAAGGTCTCAGTATGTCAGTCAGACCCCTGTAGTGATTCTCCTGCTTTTAGCCTCCTGGGCGCTGGGATTACTGGTATGAGCCACCATGCCCAGTCTTAGTCACAGCTCAGTGTGCCCCAGGGGCAGCAGGCCAGGGACAACGGCAGGGAACTGGACCCTGGCTTTAGTCCATTGAGCTAGCTATCTGGCCAGCCCTAAAAAATACTTTTTACTTTTCAAATATATCAGTTGAAATGGCAAAAATAATTACTGAGGACTGAAGTACTAAATACAATAGCCACTTATGTATAAAATCAGAGTTTTATTTGATTACAGAGAGATGACACAGCTCTAGGAACTCTTACCACTAATTTCTATGATAAGGAAAAAAATACTGTGGATTACTAACTATTCAGAAAATTTTCTAATATATATTTCTAGTAGAAGTAGAAAATGCATACATGTAGATTTTGCTATTAGCAAGCCCTTCTAACAATCAGGGAACAATGAGAAGGGGCATGAGGGAGAAAAGTATGACTTGGGGATACTAAATAAAACTAGTATTGCAATGCATTCCTTAAGGGTGATAACTGAGGACTGGTTACTCAGTATTATGGAAATACATCTGGATAGGAGAGTGTGCTCTTTTTCTTTTTTGGTACCAGGGATCAAACTCGACCCTGCTCTTGCCAGGCAGATGCTTATATTGCTGAGCCACCTCCCAGCCCTAGCATTTCCACTTTTAGATGTTTATGCTTCCCATTTTGTTACCTGATAGCATATATAAAGTATGATTTCAAAACACAGTGAAAGCTTAAACTTTAAAAAATTATTAATGTAAAAGGAAGATTGTCATGCTGGGCAAGGTAGCACATGCCTGTAATCCCAGTCACTGGGAGGCTGAAGCAGAAGGATTGTTATGAGTTTGAGGCCAGCCTGGTCTATATGGGGAGACCCTATTCTCCCTAAAACAAAAAGAACACAAAACAAAACACATTGCCATTTATCTTCTTCAAAATAAGCCCCTCTTACTTTGAATACACTTATCCCATCATTTTTGCCAATTGATGAAGCAATTCTGGAACTCTTCTGTTTTGTCCTTAGTTGTACTACTGTGGCAACCTGAATCAATTCAAAACATTTACATTTCATGGTGATTTTGATTTTAGGAAAGAGCTGGAAGTGGCATGGTGCCATATCTGGTGAATAAGGTGGATAAAGACATACAGTTGTGATTTTATACATCTGCCTTTCTGTTGGAAAGTACCCAGTGACAATCATTCTATTTTTGATCATACCTCCTAAGACACTCAAGAAAACAAATTCCAGAACTGCCTCAAACAGTGACAAGAACAATGGGCATGGATATGAATGTTCAAAGAAAAAGCATTAATGGCAATGTATGTTTTACTGGAATACATTTTTTCTAATCATTCACTCTATTTTTTTATTACTCCTTAGAAATGTTGACTAAAATATAGGCAATCTTAACTTCTCTGTTCTTTCTACTCATGTTTTAATTCTCATTTGAATGTTTCCAAAACATCAAAACAGGAATGAGTCATGGCTGTTCTTTAGTCACTAATGGTCATGACTGGTGATACTGCTAGAGAAAACTTGGCTCTTTTAATTTTTAGTAATGAAAATAAATTGTTCTTAAGTCTATCTTGGGCCTGACATTCTCATTTTCCTTCAGATCTTTAAATAAACTGAAGAATACCTTTAGAACACAGTTGCTGTTCACAAGGAGATTCCCTGGCTTAATGTCTCGATGTAAAATACCAGCTGAATGGAGATATTTCAAACCTGAAATAAGAGACAAATTTAATTGTAGTTATATAATTTCCTTTCCTCAACGAATGATCTGGGGGGAAAAAAAAAAAACCAAACAACTTAGAAGGAAAAAGAGTAGAGGCTTTTAAAACTGTTCCCTAAATAACTGCATAATGAATATTATTAAAAGGCTTAGTGCCCACTCAAAAAACTGTAATTCTGCTGCAGTAAAATGTCATGAAAGGTTTGCATAGTCTGAGACAACGTCCATAATTTAAAAGATTACATAGGATACAGCACAGATAAGCTTCTTAAGCACCGGAATGAAGACGGACCCTATGAATACCCTTGAATTGCTCATCAGTGTGGCTGCTGGAGTCCTGCCATCAATACTCTCAGCCTAGGATTCTGAACCTGCTCCAACAAAACACTCCTATCAACCAACAGGAGCCTGGCCCAGGAGATTCTTCACTGACAGGACAAAAGTCCAGAGCTTGGCCAGATTTGTCAGTAGTGTTTTTTCATCACCCACAATCAAGAGTGTAGTTCATTACTTTTTAAATTTATGGAGCTTCAGCAATACTTAAAATGACAGCTTGAAGGCTGAACTTTTTTTTAAAGTAGCAAATATTTTTCAAAAGCATAAAAAGTGCCAATAATCTTTCCCATTTCCCTTACCCAACAGTATCAACAAATTTATCTGATGTGAAAATTTTAGTTTTTAATGTTTAATGTGCTGTAATCTTTTTGGCAGATACTATCGGGCTCTCTACAGGATCTCTTAATATATGAATTTTGTGAAAAAGTTATTTTTACTAGATAAAAAAAGCTGTTTCATCTTCAAAAAATTATCTAGCAGTAAACTTCTAAAGAACATATCTGATGGACAGAGGTAATGGCCCAATTCACTTTTTAATCAAGCCAGTGCTCTTAATGAGGCAGTCTAGAATTATTTAGCTGACTGTATCTATTGGTCTTCTCCATTTACTTTGGTTTATAAGGGTATTTTGTTTCTCTACAATCGGATTCAGCTATTTCAGTCAATAGTCTGACAGACCCACCTACTGCTGGTTTGCAGAATGGGTGTCATCTAGACAGATATAGTCACTTTTTAAATTAGGCATGGAATGCCACACACTCCCATTCTGTGAAGAACTAAAAGCTATTTACTGGATTTATAACAAACCACTCTGCTTCCTAGACTAACCCATTCAACTGTGATGAATTTCACAGGGTCTTCTCTTCCATCACAAAAATATCTATTTGGTTATCATAAAAATCTCTTATTTAATATCAAATATAACAATAGTAAGATATATCTTGGCCCAAAGAAAAAAGAACTTTAGGGAAAGGGAATGCCTTAGAAATCCAGATTAAAGTTTGAATGAAAAGCATAACATTTCATATATGTCATGACATTTTCTTTGTCTGCATAAAGAAAATCTTACCTCGCAAAATCTGATAAAGAAAAACTTTGACATGATCTGAGCTGAGTGGTTGAGGAGAGACGATAATTTTATGTAGGTCACTCTGCATCAACTCTGTGACAACATATCTTGAGGTTTTAAGTTAAGGACAGTTCGGAGACTTCAGCCCCCAATCCCCGCTAAAGAAAACTTCTATTCTCAAGGATGGATAAGCTTAAGGAAAGAAAGCTTCTAGACAGCAAGACAGAGGAGAGCATTCTAGCCTTCATGAGATAAAATACTGCCAGAATTAAAAGAATCTACATGTTTAAAAGTTCACAGAACTAAACAACAAAATAACTTCCTTATCGTCAGCATTTATAAGAGAAAATATTTTAATATCCAAGCAAGGAAAAGCATGACCAAACAATCTCAAGGTCTATGAAGATATGCAACTAGACTGTCCTTTAAATCCATCCAAACATCTCAAGATCTATTCAGACACATAACCAGAACATCTTTTGAATCCAAATAAAAGGAGTGTGACGTTGGTGATCTCATTCTAAGTCACCTTGGGAAAAGACTACAACTCATCAATCAACATGGTTTAAATTATAAAGTATGACACTCCAAAAAATGTATGAAATGGTCAGATCAGATCCAAATCTCTCCACCATGTGAAAAACTTGAGACAGGAAGATCACCAAAAGTTTGAGGCCAGCCTGGGATACAACGTCAGTAAGGCCAGTCTTAGCTGCATAAAAAGACCATGTCTCAAAATTTATGAAGACTCCTTAATAAGTTTCAAGTTGCTTTGTATTCTGTTGTGCCCTGTTTTGTTTAATCAACACATGGCAGATGATGAAAGGATAGATGGGTCCTGGGAAGCCAGAGATATGGAATTCTAAACTCTTGCAAAGCATATGAATGTTATAGACTTCAAGATACCAGTTTTGATCTACCTAGAACAAAACAGACTACAATGTCTGATCCTGCCTGTAAATACTTATTAAAAATCTGTGTGTGGCAGCACATTCTTCTAAGTGATCCCAGCACTTGAGAGGCTGAGGCAGGAAAACTTGAGTTTGAGCTAGTCTGGGGCTACGTACAGTTCAGCATTAGCCTGGACTACATAGCAAGAGACAACAATAAAAAAGTTGAGTAAATTTTATGATTTAACTATGACGATCCTTAAAAGACTTCCAATGGCCAACTTGATAGCAAAGAGAGTAAATAATTGCAACACTGACACAAACAGTTGAAAACTCTCTTCTCGAGATTTTCTTTAAATGGCTTTAGGATATTAGACTTCCGTTTTTCTAGACTTATCTTCTTCCCTTCTCTCATTACTGGTTCTCTTTTATTCTCCCTCTAACTTAATGCTGAAAGATCCCAGAGCTTAGCTCTCCATGTTCTTATGTGTCTGAACCCAATTTTAGTCCTTTAAATAATGTCCATGCTGAAGGCGCTCACACCACCAACCCCTAGCTTTACAAGTTATCCTTGGCATTTGTCTCTCTCATTCTCTTTCCCATATGAAATCCTATAGGTTTAACTTCAAAATTTTGTGGTGTGGGGCCAGGGAGATGGCTCAGTAGAATAAGCACTTCCCTGGCAAACACAAGGGCCTGAGTTCAATCCCTGGTTCCACCAAAAACAAACAAAAATTTAGTGGTGATTAGGCCATGTTTGTCATGTGCCCATTATTAGTATGGCCCAGGACCCCTTTATTTGTAAAACAGTAGCCAGGACAATTTTTTCATTGGTTTAATTTTATGTTTATTACATAGAAAATGTTTATTGTATTACTATACATATATTCATAAATATAAATGTTTCTATATGTAAATATTTTAATCTTAGGTATTATCATCTAGCTTCTTTCTGAAAAATAATTTGCCTCAGTGAAAGTGAGAAAATGGGACCTGGCATGTAAAATTTACTATAGGACAGTTTCCTGTGGCACCTCAGAATTATTCTGAGTGTTATATTAAATTTAGTTTGTAATACTTTTTATGAGAATTTTTAAACAACTGAAAAGTATTAGTGACCACTGCTTAACCACTGCCTAGAGTCTACCCTGAATATTTTGCTGTACCAGTCCTCTTATACATTCATCCAGTGCTCTTTCCATCCATCAATTCATCTATTTTTGGGGGATGCACTTCAGTTATTTTAGCATAAGGCCAAATTGTGCCACTCTTCCACAAATTTTTTCTACTTCGTTTTCAGTAAAAGATGAAGATCCTCAAATAGGGTTTTTTTTGTCCCCCCCCCCCCCCCGCAGTACAGGGATTGAACCCGACCTTGTGCTTAACCAGGCAGGTGCTTATTCTACTGAGCTATCTCCATGGCCCCTCAAATAGGTTTTAAGTTCATACCTAATCTGGTCTTTCTACTTTCTTTGACAAGTCTTTCCTATCATTTTCCTCATGGTTATTTCCTGGATATGTTAAACACAGTCTAATCTTGGACTTTTGTTCCAGCTCTACTCTCTGCATGGATTTTTCTTCCCAATATTCACCTAATTGTTTGTCTTTCAAATGTTGCCTACCTGGGCCAATCCCTGCCCAACTGCTACCTGCTTGCACAGTTCTGTCTTTTCCCCTTATCTTCCTATATAACTTGACTATATTTATTGTCTTTTGTAAACTCAACATAGCTCCATGAAGGTAAGGGCTTTCCAAACTCTCAGAAACAGTACCTGTATATACTAAGACCCTAGTAGGCACCAGGTGTACCATTAAATACATCATCTCATGTATAATTCATGGCAATCCTACAAGGTAGGGTTCACTGATAAGAACACTGAAGCTGACATCTTCCATGGCACTGCACAATCTTTTACATAATGTTAAGTGGTTGTTTAGAATTTCTTTTCATGTAATATAACATGAATTGAGCAACCCTCTATCAGAGCTATTACTTTTATTGCACAATGTGACACTCTGGAGTTCTTAAAAGCTTTATGGTACTGCTTCATGGGAGAACTTCAATTAAGAATAAATTCTCTCTTGAGTTAATTTATTTCTCCAGAAAAGAGCCATCTTCTGCCACAGGAGGGATAGGTCAGGCTGCCATGGACAGATGAGAGTGGGTCTAGGAGCCAGAGCCAGAGAAACCATAGCTAACAATACTGTCTTTGGGAACAAAACTTCAGTTTTCTGTAGCATAGAGGGAAGGTAAGTGCATCTTAATTCTTACACAGGTTTATAATCAATCTCGTGTTTAGATCCACATGCATCCCTACTTTCTGGGATACTTGGTGCCTGTAATTCCTAAGCCTTAAAACACTTCCAATGGCCAAGAATTTGCTGTTCTATAACAAGAAACAACCAGTCTCTGGCACCATACCATACCCAGTTCAGATTTCTGCCTCTTCTTTGAATATTTAACACTTTATTGACATTTTAGGACTGCAGGAAGGGTTGGTAGTAAAGATTTATAGTCTCCCAGTTGTTTTCAGGTTGAAATCATTTTACTGACCACATGTATGTATGAGCATGAGAGAAACAAAAAGAAGACAAGCAGGAATATGGGGAAACCGTTCCTCTTCTTTGCTTAATTTTCTTCTGGGATGATAATTATTACTTGTATGGCTGCTTTCATTATTAAAGATGTTAAGTCTCTTGAATGTACTGAACCCGCAACCCCCCTCTCCCACATAATCTCAATCACAGGATATGGACAGAAGAACACTCCCATTTGTACCAATAAATTTTAGTCAAAAGTCTCAATAATTCTCCCCACGTGCCTGCCTATTATTGGCAACTGAACCCAGGGAGTACCGAGATACATCCCAAGCCCCACATCACCCTCTTTAAGACAGTGTCTCACTGGATATTTCAAACTTGTCTCAAACTTATGGTAATTGCCCTTCATCATGTTACTGAGTGCTAGGATGATAGACATGCACCACTGTACCTCAATATTCTTGAGTTGTACTAATTTCAGAAATCTTCAGAGATAAAAGCAAGGGAATATACTACATTGGAAAAAGCACAACAAAACTGGAAAAGCTTCAGAACTATCATTACTGTATTAAGTGCTGTTTTGTCCTCCCAAAATGTCTATGCTGATATCACAATTCCTAAAATGATAATATTAGGAGCTGGGGGTCTTCCGAAGGTGATTAGGTTACAAGGGCAGAGCCCCCATGAACAGGCTCATGCTTCTATAAGACAGTTAATTAGTCTTTCTTACCTACCCACCTACCGACCTTACTTGTCAGTAGTCTCTGTCTGCCTATCTCTATCCATTCATCCACCCATCCACCCATCTACCTACCCAGATACAATCTTTTTCCTGACACAGGTCTTACTACGTAGTTTGCACTGACTATGACTTTGTATTGACATGACTATGCAGGCCAGCAGCCCAGGCGCATCTTGAACTCGCAGCAAACCTCTCAGTCTTCTGAGTGCTGGAAATTATAGAGTTACAGCATGCCCAGCTCTTTCTACTATTCAAGGTTAGAGCAAAAAGACTGTATGCACCAAGAAATGGGCCCTCAGCAGATAACAAATCTGTTAGCATCTTAATTTGAGACTTCCCATCCTCTTGCACTCCAAGAAATAAATTTGTCGTTTATCAACTACCTAGTATACAGTATTTTTTGCAGCAGTCCAAATAGACTATGACAGTTGCCAACTTAAAGTTTTATTGAGGAAAAAAATAGTCCTAGAGAGAGAGCATGAAGAAACATTTATCTGTATGGGATGTCAGTCATGTCTGCTGAGTTTATTGACAATTTTTTTGCTCCTGCCAGCACTAAAAAGTTCTTGCACAGCTGTGAAGAGACTGTATTCTGTTCTGTCATATATATATATATATATATATATATATATATATATATATATATATATATATATACATACATACACACACACACACTCATACACACACACACAAAAGTGGCAGCCAAGTTGTGATGCCAGGATCTTCAGTGTTAGTAGTGGCAGCTGGTGTGCATGCCAACAGCACAGAGAAAACATCTTAATTTTCAAGTTATCTGGTTGAATTCAGAGTGTTGATACTTGGAAAATCTTGCTTTGATTTATAAAAGGAACAAATTGGTACAAAAGCCAATAACAGAATAAGTATGAAATAATGTCATATGTTTTCTTCTAACAGTGACTACATTATCAAAGAAAGAGGAAAAGGAAAACTTTGGATAGGCATTATTCTGTTTTATAACTACTTTCTCCAGAAAAAAAAAAAAAAATCCTACATTTCATTTGCCATTACAAAACATTTCAGGTCTTGATGTTAATGACCCTAGGCCTAAAAAATGTGAATTGACAAACTGGACTCAGGCTGGCATTGAGCTCTCTTTGTAGCTCAGGCTGGTCTTGAACTTGCAATGATCCTCTTGCCTCAGCCTCCTCAGTGCTGTGATCACAAGTGTGCACCACCATGCCCACCCTGGACTATTTTTTGATCAACAACAGTTTCACATGGTAAACTTAAAAGTATTATCAGGTATCAAAAACTTAGGCAAAGGCTTTCAGTCAGTATAGAGCATGATTTTCCCAGCTGGACGATATTTATTTTCTACTTATTTGATACAGGCTTTCAGTACACAGTTCAGACTACAGTGGTCCTCTTGTCTCAGTTTCCCTAGTGCTGGGATTATAGGCATGTATCACCATGCCCAGTTTCAGCATGGCATGGCGCACCTGGAGTTCCCAGGCTGGCACAACATGTGGTACCCAGGATCAAGCTTGGGTACTTGCAATTGCCAGGCCGGTGGTTAGATCACAGAGCTACCTTTCCAGCCTATGGACTATTTCTTGATCAATAACAGTTTCATATGGTAAACCTAAAAGAAAGTACTATCAGGTATCAAAAAATTAGGGGAAGGCTTTCATAATCAATATAGAGCATGATTTTGAATAAGATGATTTCTCCATATGAAAACCACATACTCACGTACAGAATTTGTCACAAACTATAAACCAGCAAGTATTTCTTCTACTAAACACAACTATCATTATTATTTTCAGGATCCATAAACTTGGAAATCCTTTCACTGAATTTCCTATTAAAATATTTAACAAGAGTTTAAAAGAATGCTACTTTAATATCTCTACTTGAGAAGATTGACAGGTAGGGTTAAAAAATAGGCAAGTGAACGAATTCTGATTAAACCACAAAGTCTAGGGCAAAAACACACAGAGCACTTTTTTGCCTTTACCATTTTCTGTTTAACTTTGTGCAGAAATGCTTCCTCTTCCTTTAATAGCTTCTAAACAAAAAAGACTGAAGACATCCTGAATACAAGATTTTTTTTCCTAAACAAAATAATTAAAATAGCTTCTTTGCTAAGAATGTTTCATCACATGTTAGTTCAGCAAAGTAAATTCTTAGTGGAAATATGTTTTTCACTCCAGGAATAGAAGACTTTTTTCCTTCCAACAAACACATGCATAGACTAACAAATCAGGCCAATCTTTTAAAATTTTCTTTGGAAAATATAATTCCTGAATTTTAAAATTTAACACTATATCTGCAAAAATTTAGAGGCAACATATACCACTTTATAGGTTTCTGCCTTGCTCTGGCAAAAACCCTCTGAAGTCTCAATCCACAGCATAATGTCTCCCAGATGTCTCAAATAGTTGCCATGCCAACTGAAGCAGCTTAAATTAAATAAGGGGCTGAAAAAGCACCTGCATCATTCCAGGTCTGTTGTGCATTAAATAAAGCTCTCTTGACAGGGACTCAGAGGTGCCATTAACTTGAACAGCATCTATCTGGTTACTGTTTGGGTAATTCAATGAGGGTCTCCATACAAGAGTAAAACAGTATGCTCATTCCCTCTCTTGGTCTTTCAAAATGGGGCAGCCTCTCCAACAGCTGGTGTACCTACCAGATCGATGACCTTAAGCTACCATTAGGCAACGATCAGCTACAGAACTAAAGTTAGAGTTTTGAGGAGAATTAACCATTTCCCCCATTAAAACTTGTCATTAAAAATAGCACTAAAAACACAGTATGCTAACCTCAAATGATTCGATCAGCCCTGCTACAAAATAAATTGCTGCTGATTGCAGCAATTAGTAAAGTAGCTCCATGAAATATGAATTTCAAAATGTACTGATTTGCTTCAGAAAACGAATGATGCAAATGAACAATTACAAATGTACTGGGGCGGGAACTGCAGCTCTGATGCATCAGGTGCCCAAGGGAAACAATGGTGCCTCTGTGTTGCTTTAAAGAACTAATCTTTTTAAAAAATTGTAACACTTCATGCTTCTTTCCTGCTTTCCCTGTATTAGTTACTGTAGATCACCACTTAATAGGAAAACTGGCTGCAGTGGCTGTGCTTCAGCCAAGGCAACATTCCTAGTTAAGGCTGGCACTTAGGTCTCCTGACTCACAGGATGATGCTCCTTCCATGACATCAAGCTGCTTCCTAAGCAAGTCTGCCCTTATACGTCTACGTTATTTTTTCTATTTTTTTTCTTTTCAGATTGGAGATCAAACCCAGGGTCTTGTGCATGCTAGGAAACATTCTCCCACTGAACTACACTTCTCACTCCACCATTCCCAGTTCTTAAATATCAGCACACTATGCAGATTTGAAATAAATGAGAGCTAAATTTTGTATTTTTAATTATGAGCTATAAGGGAAAAAATAAAAAGTATCCTCTTTAAAAAATAGCTATAAAGGGTTGGCCAGATAGCTCAGCAGATTAGGGAACAGGGTTCCATACCTGGCATTGCATTCCATGCAGGCTGGCCACATCCCCCAGGGTGTGCTGAGACAGTGACAGACTGGGTGTTGTGGTACATGCCTGCAATCCCAGTGCTTGGGAGACTGAAAAGAGGAGGATCACTACAAGTCCAGTCTATGTAGTGAGACCAATGGACCCTGTACTAAATACATTTAAAAAAGCTACTCTACAGGCTGGTGAGATAGCTTGGTAGACTAAATGCCTGCTTTGGCACACACAGAAAGTGTGGTTTGATTCCTGGCACCACATGCTGCATTGGCCCTGATCCAGGAGTGTTGAGCTGGCTATCAAGACCAGGCGTGGGGGCACACACCTGGTGGGGCAGTGCTGGGAAGGCTAAGATGGGAGGATTACTAGGAGTCTGAGCGGCATTGTGAGATTCTGTACTGAATATGCTAAATAAATATCTACAATAAATCATCTCATGTAATCCTAGCAATACTTAAATTGTAACTATTCCTATTTACAAATTGAACACACTGAGGTTGGGAGAGGTTAAGATGCATGACACAGTATTTTTTTTTTTTGCGTAACGGGATTGAACTAGTATTTCAACTCAAATCTAGGCTGAAATGATTCTCAAGTCTGACTTTTGCTTTTCTAGTAAAGGAATGATAGGCCAAATAATGATTCCTTTGCCAATAAAAAGGTTAAAAATCGTAAGTTTTTGTTGTTTTTACACTTCACTCTTTACCTGCATCTCTTTACCTCCTGATTATTCAGTTCTTTCAGATCTTCCTGATATTTCTTCAGTCCAATTATGAAATTAAATTCGCCAATTTAAGAAACATTTTCCCTCCATCTACAAATCATAAATGGTCACATAAATAGCTTAATGTTTTTATTTTTTGTCTTTTTGAGACAGGATCTCACTATGCAGTCCAGGCTGGTCTCGAACTCACAATAATCCTCCTACCTCAGTCTCCCGAGTGCTGGGATCACAGGCCTGGGCCACCACGCTCAGCCAATGTTTTTAAATAGATGAGAGGAATTTTAAAAATATTATGTGTAAAAGAAACAGGGGACTCCAGGCTAATTTTTTGTGTGATAGAGAACTGGGCCAATGGCCCTTGACAGGTAAATGGCAAAGAAAAAAGAAAAAAACCCAATGAATTCAAAGAGTGGAAATACAGGGTAGGCATCTGACAATATATAGTAAAAGTGAAGTAATGTATGACATTTCTACTCTCTATTAAATAAAATCTGCCAGGACATGAATTTTGCTTTTGTTTAAAATCTTGCTCTCTTCATAAAAATATTTTGAAAACTATGTTTCTATTTTCTTCTTTATATGCTGAAAATATGAGATATTACACAAGCACATCATCACTAATAGGCCATTCAACTTTAATCACTATAAATTCAAATTCACCTTCCTTTTTAGAAGAACATCCATCAGGGCAAACAGTAGAGTTGTTAATGCGTATGGCAAATATAAGCAGGAAATCTTACTAGCCTCCCATGAAAGTTGCTAGGAAGAAAATGTTTTCATGGAAGACATAATTAGAGGCAGAAAAAAGCAGTAACAAGAAACCTTTAGAGGATCAAGGCAATGAGTGGGAACATATGAGAGATACCAGAAGGGCAGAGAAAAGAGGGGCATATTTAGAATTAAAAATCGATTTGTCTAATTTTCTGATGCAAAAAAAGATTATGGGCAAGAGGACTGGAAACTAGCCTAGAGCCTGGCAACCAATTGCACTCAGTAAGATCTTAAGCCTCCTTTGGCCTCTTGCTCCAATTTTAGTAAATCTGAACTATGATCAGTATTTTTTTAACCTACCTCTACACGTTGTTTTATTTATTTTAGGAAGTAATTTAAAAATGCAGGATAATTACCCTTATACCAGAAATCTTCACTGCCCCAACTGTCAAAGACAGTTCTGCAGGAAAAGCCACACAATCACCACAGAAACAAATGCTGACATCAAATTCTGACCTTCAATTATGAGAATGATTTAATATTTTTCTATTTTTAGAAAATCATGATTACTTAAGCAGCCTCAGAGAATGCAGGACCAATGCCAGTAACATCTTTGTTTAACTGTCATTATTAACATCAATAAATACTGACTGGGTACCAAGTGGGTGTTGAGAACATGCTCACTCAATGTCCAGATAGAGAAAAGATTCTTTTCTAGACAACACTGAAGGAGTTAGAAAAAGAATGACATGGGAATATAAAAGTCAAGTAGATATGACAAGGAAGCAAAAAAACAATGTAAATGGACACTGAAGTTTGATCAAAATAACAGCTGATTATTCAAAGTTTTCTGTGCTAAGCATCCAGTTTTAAATTTATTTTGCCTAGTCTTTTAATTATCTATAAAATAAGTCCTTTATAATCATCATATAAAGAAGCAAAGACATTTAGAATGGTGAAGGTGCTATCAAAGGTCATAGTATTTAATAGAGGTGGTGCTAGATCCCAACACTTTTTCTTAACTTGTATTTCTCTCTTTCAGTAGATTAAGTATACTGCAGAAACATAAAGCCACCGTAAGTTTTACCGCAAGGTAAAACTTAGAACAGAATTATTCAGAAGGGAGAAGGCCCGGAAGCTTCAAAATAAGGAATTAAATAGATGAATCAGTGGGAGGCAGTATGATGTAGGCTTTGGAGTAAAAATGATTAGTGTTATAATTGTGTCACTTACTAGCTTGGTAACATTTAGCAAGTTAAATAATTCCTTTTCCTAGATTTATAAAATAGGTCCAGGGACACCTACAACACAGGATTATCAGCAGCATTTAGTTATATGGATTCAGAATCACATATAAATGCCTGCCAAGAAAGAAACAGGAATTAGGTGGAAATAGGTCTGACCCTTGTCTGGACACTCCCTGTGCCCAGCTGCTTGAGCTCCCAGAGAGGCTCTTCCCAGCCACCAGAGGCTGGGGAACCATGGCACACCCACCCCACCCGCTAGGATATACTGCACCCACAACAAGACATTAGCCATTGCTATAGGTTTGTGCTCAGCCAGCCTCACCCAAAACTCCACCTTGGGATTGGGTGAGGCTGGCTGAGCACAAACCACTGCAATGTTATTCACAAAGACCCTGTTCAATAACTCTGACTTGGCCTCTCCTTTTGAGTACTCCAGGAGATCATGCCTGGAATCCCAAATTCAGACAAATCCTTCTACTGGGTCATCACCATTTACCTAACAGTAGCTATCATCATCAGCATGGTTATCAGCATCAGGAGGATGATGGGCTTATTAATATCAATATGCTAGATGCTTATGCCAGAAGTCCTAATACACATTAATAGCCCTGTGAAAAGAATATTATCTCTGAGAAAACAGGATCATAGAGAAGTATCAAGTAACTTTTTTTGTGTGGCAGAACCGGGGATTGAACTCAGGCCCTTGCGTTTGCCAGGGAAACTTATTTTACTGAGTCATCTCCCTAGCCCCTCAAGTAACTTCTTTTTTTTTTTTGAGACAGGGTCTCACTATGCAGTTCAGGCTGGCCTTAAACTCACTTTGTAGCTCAGGCTGGTCTCGAACTCACAACAATCCTCCTGCCTCCGCCTCCCAAGTGCTGGGATTATAGGCATGCGCCACCACACCTGGCCTCAAGTAACTTTTTTCAAGGTCAAAAGGTTGTAACAGTATGTGTGTACATGTATCAGGATTTGAACTCAGGACTGCACTCATGACTGTGATCTTTGCCACAGTGTATTTGGACTGTTTTATTTCTTCTAATATCCATCCCTGAGAAGAAAACAAAAGCAAAGACAACCCCCCCCAATGGCAATAACTCAGAAAAGCTCCTTTAAGCTAATGTGATCTCAAAAAAACCACACAATCTCAAACAGGTGTCACAGGGATGGGTGTGGTGATGCACACCTGTAATCAATCCTAGCACTTGGGAGGCTGAGGCAGGCAGATCCTTGCAAGTTCAAGACCAGCCTGTGCTACAAAGTGAACTCAAGGCCAGCCTGAACTGCATAGTGAGACCCTGTCTCAAAAAAGATAAGTAAGAAAGAAAGAAAGAAAGAAAGAAAGAAAGAAAGAAAGAAAGAAAGAAAGAAAGAAAGAAAGAAAGAATCACTACTGAAGGGAGAGGAAAATTTTATTCATTTATTAATGCAGTCTCATGTGGGTTGTTGGCAATGAGAAACATTATGTCAATGATAGTCACTTTCCTCTAGAGTTCATTCACAAGAGGACAAAAACTCCTTTTTAGACCACAAAAAGCTTTCTATAGGACAAAGCATTTAAAAAAAAAAAGTACCCATATGGTTGATTTTGAATAGATGGAATAATTCAAGAGAATAATTACAAAAGTGGATCTCTGTGGACCTCTGAGAACCTACACAAAGTTAACTCAGTTTTGGTAATGAGCCTCTAGTAATCTGAAGGATTTCTCAGTCTTGAGCCCCAAGTGTTTATAATCATCAGACTAGTAACCTGTAACTGTCTAATATTTCTTATATAGAACCCCACAAGGAACCCACCCACATACACATCCATGCACAGACAAACTGTGCTTTCTCATGCAAATATTTCTTTTGGAAAAATGCTGTTTCAATTTGATCCTATTTTCTACCACTTGGTTCCCTTGTTACCTCTAAGTAATGTATCAGTAAAAGGAAGACTGACGAACGTAATTATCAGTCCTACCATCAATTGTGTTTTTGCTTAATAACAACACTCAAGAGAGTAAGGTAATAAGTGTTACATAAATATATTGTACTCTGGCTGAAATATAGATTTGTGGTAGAGTGTTATAGTTGAAGTTTCCTGAGGGACAGTTCTCAAACTGAGTTGACAGCAGGAGACTTAGCCGGTCTGTGAAGTGGTTAAAAGCCCTGATTCTCCACATCCTTCAACTCAGGCAAGTTGCATACATTTAGTCACTTCTGAACCCCCTAAGTCTTCACAATAACACATGTCTCCCGGTGTCTAGCAATCTTAAAAATCTGAAATAAAGTCAGGATAGTAAAATCTGACAGAAAAGATCAAATACAGTCCTATGAGCATCATTAAACCCTCACACTTGAATCAAATATGTCATGCATCTAATAATAAAAAGGTTAACCAGTTCAGGAGAATGATAATAGGGTTTTGAGGCTTTTCAGAAGCTCAAATTAGGTGTGGCTTTGTAGTTATTTGATATTAATTTTTAATAGTTGAGAGCCTTGACAGTATTTTATTCTCCCCAGTTGGGAAGTTTTAGAGATGAATTTATTTTTTAATAGAGAGGTGAAGAGACTAAAATCAAACTTTAGACTTTTTCTCCTTCACCTGAACACAGGTGTTTCAAAGAGCTGGTATGAAAAGTTGCTCCAACTATAGCAACTCTCTTCAAAGTAAAGAAGAAAAATCTTCCAACTGAGCTAGAACCTTAAAACAGTTTTTTTTTTTTTTAAAAAAAACAACCTTAATATCTTAAAGCCTAGATAATCTTTATGCAGACAGGAAGGGCTTTCAAAGGAACTTATAAAAAGAGATATAATGACTATTAAGAGGATAAGAAGGGTAAATGCCACATACTAGTTTTAATACTGTGTCCATTCATATCATTTTAATTTCCCAAGTAACTGAGGCAGGTACATTATTCTAATTTTATTGATGAGGTAATTGAGACACAGAAATTAAGAAACCTCAAGATCAAACAGATAGTAAGAGTTAAAGCTGGGATTAAAAACTCTAAGCAGTCTAATTAAAAACTCTGCTGTCTCTGTTCACTATCACAGATTCCATTATATTTCTTTATGCTAGCAGAATACTAGTGACACAGGCCCTGAATCACTCATTTTGAAATAAATGAATGCTGAAGACCTCATTCCTGTTTTGTAACATGACAGCAAGTAACTAAACAGAAAACTTATCAGGCTGCAGATCTAAGGGATGATGAGAGAGTGATAGAAAGGAGATACTAATTTTAGATACTGCTGTTAATTATGCTTCAACACCAAGACTTTGTAGGAAGAAGAAAGGGAGACACCTTGCTGGTCTAATTTTTAAATGTAAGGATACTCTGAGAATACAGGATGAAGGTCAATTTTCCACATTCCGATGTTCAGGCCTGCCTTAGATTTTTCTCACCTCTCAGATAAAAGAGAAAGAAAAAGCTGATTCATTACACAGTACTCAGAGAATCATTAAGAGGGGCTTATAAAGTACCAAGAAGAAATTTTTCTTATGGTTGGATAAAGTGTTATGCAAACAAATCATAACAAAGCACTGCTAAATAAGTGCTTTAATAATACAGAGCAAACCATTCTGGACAGCTCAAGTTGTACACATGTGAAAAGTTGTCACACTGTCTTACGTAAAAAACTACCTACTTAAAAAAAACAAAGCTACCTATAAAATTCAAAGTGTCTCATGATCTAGAGTTTAGAATTACAGTGGGCATAGTGATACATGCCTGTAATCCTAGCATTTAAGAGGCTTGGACCCAAGGTTGAGGTCAATCTGTAGTGAACTCTATAGTGAACTCAAGGCCTGAACTGCATAGTGACATCCTTCTCAAAAGTAACACAAAAAAACTAATATATAATAATAAAACAAAACAGAACAAAACAAAGGCCATGTGTGGTGCATGCCTGTAACAGCAGAACTCAGGAGACAAGGCAGGCGGGATTGCTGTGAGTTCCAAGACTTGCTTGGACTACAAAATGAGTTCAAGGCCAGGCTGAACTGCTTAATGAAACCCTGTCTTAAAACAAATGAACCCCATAAAACTAAAATAACAAAAAACAATACAAAACAAATTAGAGCAGGCTGCCTTGCCTGCTCAACTGAAGAATACTTTTTTTTTTTTGTCTTTTTTGAGACAGGGTCTCACTATGCAGTTCAGGCTGGCCTTAAGCTCACTTTGTAGCTCAAGCTGGTCTTGAACTTCCAACAATCCTCCTGCTTCAGCCTCCCTAGTGCTGGGATTACAGGCATGTGCCACCACGCCCAGCTGCAACTGAAGAATACTTTTAATGATCTCTGTGCAGTGAACTACTGAAGCTGTATGAAAAACTGTTAATGTTATATTAAAACCTTTCAAAAAACAAAATAAGAATATTTAACCATCTAACAGGTTGGGAGAATTTAAAATGAAAATGTACTCACTCTATCACCATATTTCCCATAAAGCACATATGAAAAGAAAGCCTTTGAAACCTCAATTTTAATCCCTATACACATAAATACACAAATAAGTTAAAACATGCTTAAACTCATTTTAAGCAATAATTCTGAAATCCTATTATTTCTGCTTGTAAGAAAATCCCACAACTTGAAAACATTGAATCCTGTTAAGGTGTCTTAAAACTGTCTCATTGATATTTGTACTTCAATAAAATAAAAAGTAAATTAAAAAAAAAAGAAAGAAAGAAAATCCCACAACTACCAATATGGGAAACAATAAAATTACTTTCCTCGCATTTTTTTTCTTCTCAAATAAGTTTCATAAGGGAAGAAATTTCTACCTAGATCTTAAGACACAAAATAATGTAAAAATATAAGTGAAGATGCTACACAGTTATGGATAAGGAGAATACTGTTTGTAGGTTTTGTTGATTTCAAACAATGCTTTTCACATGAAAGAAAACCAGCAATGTTTCAGAGAGAACTATGTTCTCTTGTAATAAATGGCCATTCCTAAATCTCATCATCTTCTTTGCAACAAAAAGCATGGATGTCTCTACAACTAGAAAAAAATCAGTGTGCGCTTCAATTAGACTCACTGACCTTTTCTGAAGCATGTCTGAGCTTCTCTATAGAAATCAATGGAATAAAAGGTCATTTTGTTAAGATGTCTAAATATGGCAATCTCTCTTCCAGGCACAGGCAAATTCATTTTCTTTTGAAGTACCTAATTTGCTGTATACAATGTCAAAAATTATAACAACCTTAATTGCAATTTAAAATCAATATTGAAAACAGAATAAAAAAAAATCTGGAAAGCTATCATCCTAGTTGGTCCATTACAGCTCTGAATGTTGCTGGATGAGTATGTGTCACTAAGATTATAACTATGTATGTCAGAAAACAAGAGCAGAATCCTAGAGAAAACAATGTTATTTCAAATCTCAGCTCTCTTTCTCAAAGTGCTCTAGAAAAGGCGGGAGCAAGCTGCGTGTCTGTCTAGCGTGGATGGGAAAGTACAGTGATTACTAAACTCTCATTACAGAATCTTCCAAAGCAAATGCATATACACAGAAATTCAGATACATTTGGAAGGTGAACCTCTACCTGTATTAGGAACATTTTACAGCTGCAATTTTTAACTCATGAAGAGAAAAGGCTAATTCTTCTACTACTTAATACTTAATGCAGAGTAAAGGATACATGCATTTCTTATTCTCAATATTATGGTTTTTTTTTTTTTAAACCTCAAGACCATTTTCTTTAATGATCTGGAGTAACTGATCAGAACTAACTAGTGTTTCCAGTTAAGCTGGAATAGCTTAGTTCATCTGAAATGGGATATACACTTAAATATTAATTAGTACAAGGAGAACAGTATTTTTATGTTATATACTTATATAATACATCCAACTAAACCTTACTAGCTGTGATTATAAATGATAACCCTTACACAGATAATACAATAAATAAATAAATACTAAAACTTTTTCAAAAGGCAATGAGCCCTCAAGTTCCTGTCACTTAATGGTATAACAAACTTTTATTTCCAGACAATTTAGTTTCACTCTGCAGTTGGGCTGGCCTTGAACTCACTCTGTAGCTCAGGCTGACCTTGAACTTACAGTGAACCTCTTACCTCAGCCTGGGATTACGAGTGTGCACCACCATAATCAGGTCAGACAATTTAGATTAGTCTGTGTCTGTCTGTCTGTACCAGGGATTGAACTCAGGATCTTGTGCTTGCCAGGTAAGCACTTATTCTACTGAGCTATCTCCCTGGCCCCACAGTTTAGCTTTAAACGGTGTCCTGACCAATACAATTTGAGAACATTTACTCCAATCTCCTTTACCTTACTTAAAAACATACAGAGGGCCAGCCAGATAACTCAGTGGACTAAACTACCTGTTTAGGCAGAGCGCAGTGGCAGGGTTTGATCCCCCGACTGTAGTACGGGCCCAGCCCCTGGGACAGGCTGACACAGCAATTGAGACTGGGTGTGGTGGCGCACACCTGTAATCCCACCACCTGGGAGGCTGAAAACAGGAGAATCACTAAGAGTCTTATCTATGTAGTGAGACCCTCTAGACCCTTTACTAAATACATAAAACAAAACAAAAAACCATGCAAACAGTGTCATCATGGGAACCCAAGAGCAGGTGCAAAGAAGCAACCTAAAAGCCGGGCGTGGTGGCACAGGCCTGTAATCCCAGCACTCGGGAGGCTGAGGCAGGAGGATTGTTGTGAGTTGGAGACCAGCCTGAGCTACAAAGTGAGCTTAAAGCCAGCCTGAAGTGCATAGCGAGACCCTGTCTCAAAAAGACAAAAAGAAGCAACCTAAATGAAGCAAAGGGCCTTCAATACACCAATCCTACTTATAGGCACTCCCCCACTTACCCGGTGCTACCCATCTCCAGCAGTACATTCTTGGTTAGAGATTTTAAAACAGATTTTAAGGGCAGAAGAGATGACAAAGTATATGGAGAACAACACTCCTTCAAAACATAGAAGACAGGTATCAAAGAAAGCTGTTTCTGAGTATTTTTAAATGGCAGCTGGAAAGAGATGACAAAAGGTGATCCATTTAAAAGGATCTACCTCCTATGTGCAGGTATACATTCTGACATAATACTTCATTTATTCAGAGTACATACTTTCTAAAAATTTACAAATTATTATGCATCTAGATGCATCACTCATTAGCATTCTTTCATACTGATATTTAATTAGAGTAGCTATGCAAAAAGGGCTAAATGATCCAGGAAGAGGAAGCAGGCATGGCTTAAAATATTGTGAGAAAAATTAAGAATAATGACTGGCAATATTGAAAATATACTTATCTCACTAACATGTAACTGCTTTTGAATGGGAAGGACTACTGTGAATGCTTTGTTCTAAGAAATTTATAAGATGCAGATTAAGTCTTCAAAGCTTTTGGAGAGAAAAAGGCAGGGTGAGGTTTTTATTTTTGTCTGTAAAGAAAACTCAGTTGATATCTCTATTATCAAATGGATTACTTTGGTATAATTATATGAAAACTACCCATCAGCTTTATTAAACCATAAGCTCCTTAAGGGTAGTGGCAATGGCTATTTTATTTTACATCAAGTACAAAAGTCAGAATATAAAATAAACATTGGGGGACCAGGAAGACAGCTCAGTAGACTAAGTGTACTAAGCAAGCGCAGGGACTGGGGTTCAATCGCTGGCACCATATGATCTGCCAGTCCCGCCCTCAGGTGCACTGAGCTTGCCACCAAGACGAGGTGTGATGGGGCACGCCTACAATGCCAGTGCTGGGGAGGCTGATAATAGGAGGGTCACATGAGTCCGAGCTATGCAGTGAGACCCTGCACAGCAAAACACCTAAAACAAACACTGGCACCATGAGAAGTCACCTGGGAAGACATCAAGATTGCTTTTTTTTTTTTTTTTTCATTTTACATCTGCCAATACATGACAGTCACTGCCTTTCAGCCCTAAAAAGAAAGACCTTATTATACAGTGTGTTTCGCTTCTGTTTTTGTTTTTAATTATGACAGAATATATACAACATGAAATGTATTATTTTAATCATTAAGAATATAGCCGGGCGTGGTGGCACATGCCTGTAATCCCAGTACTCGGAGGCTGAGGCAGGAGGATTGTTGTGAGTTCAAGACCAGCCTGAGCTACAAAGTGAGGTTAAGGCCAACTTGAACTGCATAATGAGACCCTGTCTCAAAAAAGACAAAAAAAGAAAAAAAAAAAAAAAAAAAAAAAAAAAAAAAAAAAAAAAAAAAAAAAAAAAAAAAAAAAAAAAAAAAAAAAAAAAAAAAAAAAAA
>PVKA01035891.1:0-22269 GCA_004027165.1 Ctenomys sociabilis
TTCCTTCATTCATTCATTTATTCATTTGGAACAGGCATCTCTGCCATAACTGTTGCTTTTGAGGAATGCTCTCAGGCTAGCTTTTGACAACCTAGTTCCTTGAGCTGGCTCCCTCAGACAAACCTTTTCGCCAGCTGCAGGTGTGCTCTGAGTGTGGGTGCATTTGTACAGCAGTCTACCTCTTGTCTTCAGAGTGCCCTTGAGACTTTGTTTTCTTTTTCTTTTTTTTTTCAGAACCAGGCATTGAATTCAGGCCCTTGTGCTTGCCAGGGAAGTGCTTATTCCACTGAGCCATCTCCCCTGTCCCTGGGACTTTGTTTCTATTACTAAAAACCAGGAATATGCCATAGTTCTGTGGGCCCCTAGCTGCCAGAAGCTTCAGGGGGTTGTTGAGGAAACAAAAGGTAAATTGGACAGTTCTGGGCTTGCCAGTCCCATCCACCCCATTGGTCCATGTGTTGGCCCCGAAGGACTTCTGCGATTGTGCCCCATGCCAGCTGCCAGAGAAAAAAGCAGGGCACACGTGGGTGCCAGTGAGCGTCCATCCACAGTGGGAAGAGGCTGTGTGAGGCCTTCGGCTGCCCTTGAAATAGACTGGAAGTTCTTGGTCTGCCCAGCTCGGATCCAGGGCACATTCCTAGTCTCATGAGTTATGGAGCAGGAGAAGTGTGGCATCACATAGGCCCCAATGGGTTAGAAGGAGCTTATTGGGGATGCTGAAGCAGGGGCTGGGGCTGTCCCTTTTGAAAGCTAAGAGGTGGGCCATTGCCCCACAAACTACCAGGGACCCTTATGATCTTCAGAGACCCTGTTACCAAAGCTTTCTCTTGCCTCCCTGAACCTAGATAGAAGTGTTAACCCCTAGACTGCAAATTCATCCCAGCAAGGAGTAAGCTGGGATCCCCACCTCTGATGCAGCTTGCTCTTGGATCCGTTCACTGGGCTTTTGAATTGGAAATACCTGTTTCTGGTTTAGTGCTCCCAGCCCCCGGAAACTGGATCTTGCAGCAGGGATACCCACACTCATGACCAGGGACCATGCTGTCATTTCCTGCCAGGTAGAGTCCTATGTGAGGTCATCTACACTCAAGGTTCTTGAGAGAGCTCCACACTAGCCTAGATCAAGACTGGTTAGGACCTGGTTCAGTGAACGGGTCCTGTGTTCCTCACCAAAGTCTCAGGGTGAACCTGCTGAGGCCCATGAAGGCTAACTAGCTGCAGTTGACAACTCTTATTTGAACTGAATCTCCTGAACCATGAAAGTATCCACCTGAGAGCTGGAGGAAAGCAATCAGGCATCAGATCAGATTTACATGGGTCCAAGTGCTGATGCTCTTACTCCATCTTTCCTTCTTGCCTTTCTTGTTTTGAGGAAGACATGATGCCAGCTCCTTGATCTGGCATTGGGAACACTGTTGCCAAGGTCTGGGACAGACAGGGAGGAGGGTGGGGGTGGGGAATGCCAGGAAGGTCCAAGGACATGGACCCCAGCCAGTCCCTTTGTCTTTCTTCTGTGTACTAGGATCCCTGAAGGGTCTGGGGCTGTGGAGGAGAGATGAGGACAAAGCTGCTCAGAGCACAGGGAGTGCATAGCAAGGTCTCCCAGGAACAATGGGAAGTGAACATCGCAATAGACAGGAGTGTGTGCGTGGGTGCCTGCTTGTCAGCCCAGGACTCTGGGAGAGTGAGGCAGGAAGAGCACAAGTTCAAGCACCTGAGCCCCAAGCCATCCTGCCCCCTCAACATCCCCCACACCATTCCCCCCCCCCTGCCCCCCACAACTGAGTAATCCTGAGTGTCTGAAAGTAGAAAGGGCAGGGAATGGAGCTCAGAGTGAAGCACCTTGTTTCAATCTTGACTACCATTAAGGAAATACTGGAGAAAAAAGCTGACCTGGCTCTGTGTGGACCCAGCTTCTGGCCAAGATGTGGCAAAGCTGAGGACCAGGGGGCCAACAGAGCTGGGAGCCAGGAGGATACTGGTCCCTTTGTCACAGTGTTGGGAGTGTTGGGAGTCAGGTGAACACAGTGGCCTTACTGGGGCCCCAAGCCAGATCCTTGCAATGGCCACGCAGGTCTCTCTCCAGGGTTGTATGCCTTCGGAACCGTGCCAGAGAGGTGCCCAGCCCACAGCCTGCTGCCGTGTCTTTTCCTGGTTCCAGCCCCATGTGTGGGCTGAAGGGTCCCAAGGAGGCATGCCCCATAATAGGAGGGACAGGAGGAGCTGGGAGCAGGCAACAGGAGAGACACCGAGTCCACAGTGGTGGCTGGAGGAGTGGCCTACTGCCTGCCTGCTTACAGCCCTGTGATCTCTGTGGCTGGAGTGGGGAGGAGTGTGAGACTGTGGTCACTGTCTTCACTGTCCCCATAGGCTCTGAGCTGGCTCAGAAAGGAGCTCCAGGTGGCTGTGGGGTGAGGCCCAAGGCCTCCCTGCTCTCCCAGGCTTGCGAGGATGGAGGAGCGGGTGCCAGCCCTTGCTTCTGTCTTTCTCTTTAGTGCCACCACCAAACCAGAGAGCTGCAACCTGCTGCCCATACCTTGTGCTTCCTTCTTGGCCTTCAGGGCCTCGTGTGGATTGGCTTTTGTATATGTGTCAGGGTCTTGCTTTGTAGTTAAGGCTAGCCTTGAATTAATTATGCCACCCAGGCTGGTGTTGAACTTGCAGTGAATCTCCTGCCTCAGCCTCCCAAGTGCTGGGATTACAGGTGTGCCCCACTATGCCCAGAGCATTATATTTTTAAAATGTATTTTGTCATTATTTTCTATGTATTCACCAAGATGGATTTCAAAGTAACTTCATCAGTTTCAAAATTATACCATTGACCTTTTGTTGTCCTTGTTACAGAGTTGGATTTGTGGTTGATATATTTTCTAAACAAAATATACCTGAATTAGTAATACTTTTGTGTGGGTGGTAAATCTATAAAGAACAGAGTAGGACTGGTGAAGACAGAAGTCAGAGTACTACTTGCCTCTAGAAGGACCTGTGATTAGGAAGGCTCCACAGGGGTGCGAGACAACATTCCGCCTCTTTAGTGGTGGTGTGTGTGCATCTGTTGGTGACTAACAGGAGGGTCAGCCACATTTCCATGGCCAATGCAATAGATCCTTATTACCTCAAGGACTCCTGCTGCTGTGGGCTTCCGCCTCTTTGGGACTGAAATCAAGATGTTGCCTGGGGTTGTGGCTGCATCTGAGGTTCAGCGAGGTGAGGGTGAGCTTCCCGGCTGCTTGAAGGGCTGCGAGGGCTCAGCTGCTCCCTGGCTGTGCCCTGCTGCTCCTTGAGGCACGTCCTAGGGCCCTTCCTAAGGGCCTCTCCTTGCTGGTAGAAACAGATGTGTCATTTGGTCAGTGGTTAAGCATAGCATACCTGTGACAGGTATGCTACTTAATATTTGAAAGTCTGAAACAAGTTTTTAAGAAAATCCATTAGCTTGGATCCAAGGATTCCCAGATAGAGCCGAGGAAAAAGAGCTCGCGCATCACAGGGGCTGTAGTCTAAAATGAATCCTGGTGCGCACTTAGTGCTCGGCTGAGCATCTCTACACTTCTAAGATGCTGGGAGTTGCTGTGCACATGGGAAGCACTGGGGAAACTTCTGAATTTCTTAGAAGCACAGTCTCATGCCTAATTCTGATTTTTAATTAATTAATTAATTAATTTGGTACAGGGTCTCACTGCACAGTGCAGTGAGATCCTCCTATTTCAGCCTCCCATTACTGTGGCTGGCACAGTGCGCCTGGGGTTCCTGGCTAACACAGCATGCAGTGCTGCAGATCAAACCCAGGTCCTTGAGCTTGCTATGCAGGTACTTAGACCACTGAGCTACCTCCCCAGCCCACCTAATACTGATTTAAAAGACTGGAAAGGGGCCAGGGAGATAGCTCAGTGGAATAAGCACTTCCCAGGCAAGCACAAGGGCTGGTGTTTGTAAAAAAAAAAAAAAGAGAGAGAGAGAGAGAGAGAGAGAGACATGGAGTATTTTAACCTACAACCAATTTATGAAGAATGAACATTTGGCTGTGTTAGGAGTGTGTACCAACCATATTTATAAGGGCTGCATCTCAGTTTACCACTTTGAGAAGTTTAGTAGGTTTATGTTCTCATGTGCTTTATTTTCATTCCTGTTGTGGATAAGGACTCTGTTTTAAAATATGATTCACATGGATTGCTACTATTAACCAGGAATGGGGGTAATTTTTGGATATACACAGAGCCTATCAGCCCTTTACTAAACTCCCATAAAATCTAAGAATTGTAACTGATAGGTCAGGACTCAAAGTTTCCCAGGCACCCTGCCCAAACACTCTCCCTCTTGGTTTCCCAGGCACCCTGCCCCCAAACTCTCTCCCCCTTAGCCCCACGCAGAGCCAAACCCACAACTGCAGAACAGGTACACCTGACTTTGACCTGGGCAAACAACTACGAAACTCTCCTTTGTTAACATCAAAGGTTCCCCCATAGCCCTGCCAAGATTAGCTCTCCCTCAGCTGTTCCAGTCCACGATCACCCTCCCTGAAAGATCCTACAATGTCTCTTGTCCCCCTTTGTTCACTGCTGTCTTGGTCCACTAGACAGCCAGCCTGCTTGGTGCCCCCAGTAAATCTTCTACTCATGTCAGAATGCCTGGTCTGGTCGATTGTGTGTGTTTGCACCTAACATTAACTTTCTTAGTATTGATTGAAACACTGACATCTGAAAACTCTACCAACTTTTGTTTCCTCCTTCCCAATAGCCATAGCTTCAACAGATGTGTCCAGAAACCGATTCCTCAAGGGGCTTTACCTATCACAGTCGCATATCCCAGGCTGTAGCAACCTCAGACAAATTCTTATCCTTTCTGAGCCTCCTTCAGAACTTGGAATCATCATAGAATTTTTGATAAGCTTTTGTGAGAGTTAAATAATGAGGCAGCAGCTGGGTGTAGTGGCACATGCCTGCCGTGCCAGCACCTGCCAGGTGAGGCAGGAGGACCACAAGCCTGAGCCTAGCCTGGGCAATACAGCAACCTAGTGAGACCCTGCCTCAGAAGTATAAAAAAAGGCTTTGGATATAGCTCAATACAAAGACCCTGGGTTCAATTTTCCAGTACTGAAGAAAGTAGAGAAGGAGGAAGGAGGAAAGGTTAGGAAGGAAGGAAAGGAGGAAAGAAGGAAGGAAGGAAGAAAGGCTGAGAAAAAAGGCTCTACTCAATGTAATATGTATCTCAAAGTTCATAAATGTTAAATAAGGCATAATTATTTCTATACTTTGACAAGAATTAAATAAAAACAACAGGAATAGGTCACTAACTCCATGTTGGTTGCCCGAGCAGGCATAGGTGGTAACAGGTGTGTGCAGCCTCATCTTGCCCCAGCGTCAGAGCTGTTGATGCTGCCTAGCATTTGGAAGGCAAGATGGTGGCCTAGAGGCTGGTGATAAACTTGAAGGCTCGACCCCACTACCTCTCCACAAGAGATGCTGGCCTCCCCTGGCCCTGATCCTCTTCTGAGAAGACTGACACTCATCTAGCCCAGAGGGCCCCGACACCAGCGGCACACTGGAGGTGCAGGAGGTTCTATCAGTCTCCACCAGTGCCTGGTCACCAACCCCACCCCCACCCCCAAATGGAGCTGATGGTCCCAGGGTTGCTCAGACACCGATTCCTCTCTCACCTGCCCTGGTGCTTGTCATGGCCAAGGGTAAGAGCCACACTGATGGCCCCGTCCAGCATCCACAGTGTGGGCATTTCAGGCAGTGAGCATGGAAGTCTGACCCACCAGCCCCAGGTGACATTAAGCCTATCTCCCTTGTTTTCTTAATAAGTCTATTCCTCCCTAGCTCCCTAGGCTAATGTTACATGTCAGCTCGTTGACCCATAGGGCTCACATATGTGGTTGAGTATAATTCTGAATATTTCGATAAGGATGTTTTTGGGTGAGTTCAGCATCATCTGAGTCACCTCCATTAGGAGGTGGGTGTCATTTAATCAAGGGAAGGCCTGAATAGAACAGAGGCTGACAGTCTATCTTTGTCCCTTTTCTATTGCAGTATCAAAATAATTGAGACTGGATAGTTTATACAGAAAAGAGGTGCAGTTAGCTCACACAGGTGGAGGTTGGCAGTCAAGACAACATGTGGTGAGCCCCCGTGCTGCACTGCACCATGACACAGGGCATCTTGTGGGGGTGTCCATGAGAGCAACGAGTGGGCAGAATGGAGATGGGGTCAAAGAGGCTAGACGATGTGCCACACAGCTCTGGTGGGGTTGCTCTGGTCTTGTGAGAAAGACATTCTTCCCCTTTGTCTTCTAGCTCCATTACATCAGCAACATGATGCCAACATGGGTTTTGGCGGGGAGAAACCACATCCAAGATTTTGCACTAAACTACCCTAAGTGGCGGGAAATTCTGCCTGCAGATAGCCTTCAATCTGAGCTTCAGCTCTTCCTTGGAACTACAACATGCTCTGGAGATTTATTATTCCTGCAGTTATGTGAGCCTATCCCTTAAATCTCTCCTGAGGTTCACGTATTCATGTTACTCATGTTTCCATTTCTCTGGAAAGCCCTGACTCAAGTGCTCTAATAATGAAAATTGGCCTCTTAATAAAAATGAGTCATTTCTTTGCCATTCCTTTTTTGAAAACCACAAATAGGCAACAGGTTTATAGACCCACAGAAGCTTATCCTGGGTGAGACAACACAGATCAGGATCTAGCTGAAATAGAGCCACAGAGACAGAAACAACCATGCAGTGACTCCACCCAAAACCTCATGCAGTCATTGAGGTGCAGTTCTACGGTTTAATTAATTCATGATCCAAGGCTGGGATTACGGGTGTGAGTGCTACACCCAGCCTGGGGCAGATAGCCTGATTGCAACCTAACAGAAACAACTTCCTCTCTGTTGCCTCTGTAGCCATTGCTGCTGCTACTCCTCCAATTTGCTGTCTTGCTCTTTGCTGCTGCCATGAATGGATGCTCTCTGCCCTGTGCCTTGGAGCCAGCTGAGTATGGACTGAAACCTCCAGTAACTGTCCTGGAGACATCTGTCACTGTCTGGGAACATTTTTGATTATCATGACTGGGTAGGGGGTAGCACTGGCATCTGTTGGGCATAGGTGAGAGATGCAGTTTGACATCCTATAATGCCCTGGAATGGAACTATATAATCTAAAATTATCTGTCTAAGCACAATGCCGTACACCTGTAATTCCAGCACTCTGGGAGGCTGAGACAAGAGAATGAAAAATTAAAGTTCAGCTTCAGCAACTTAGGGGCATTTGGAAGACCCTGTCTCTAGAAGGGTGGGGCATGCCCTGGAAATGTAGCTCAGGGTGAAGGCCTGGGTTCAAGCTCCAGCACTGCTAAATGAATCAATGAATCAATCAAATAAAATCAAATAGAGCCGGGCGTGCTGGCGCATGCCTGTAATCCCAGCACTGGGGAGGCTGAGGCAGGAGGATTGTTGTGAGTTCAAGACCAGCCTGAGCTACAAAGTGAGCTT
Source organism: Ctenomys sociabilis (assembly GCA_004027165.1). Lineage (NCBI taxonomy): Eukaryota > Metazoa > Chordata > Mammalia > Rodentia > Ctenomyidae > Ctenomys > Ctenomys sociabilis. Next base: position 7,486 of record PVKA01035891.1, read on the forward strand.
AAAGCCAGCCTGAACTGCATAGCGAGACCCTGTCTCAAAAAGACAAAAAAAAAAAAAAAAAAAAAAATCAAATCAAATCAAATCAAATAGACTATCTCAGTGCCAAGGCTCACAAACTGGTCAGGAGGAGGAGAGGAAACAGTCATTTCAGAAATCTATGTCTCTCTTCATACAAGGAAAAAGATTACACCTACAACTGGAAGAGGACCTTAAGAGGCAATGGAATCCTGCTGCTGGGCCAGAAGAAATACTGATAAGGCAAAGAGACATCTTTTAGCAATCAGCTTAGGAGCAGGACTAGGGGTCCTGTTCATGGGAACCTCGTGGACACAGATATATCACTTGAATTATTTCCCCAAATGGTTGTGAACTCGGATGCTCTGCCTGGGGAGTTATGGCACCAAGTCAGGGGGAGACAGTGGTGGGGATGGGCAGAGCAGCCATCTGTGTCCTGTTGCTAGATCTGTTGTGATTTTAGAGATTGAGGCCCATCTCACAAACTGGCTAGAGGGCTCAGCATGGAGGACCAGGGTCCATTCTTCTGTTAAGAAGAATCCTGTACTGACTGTAGGATGTGCAGATTTTCACATCTCAGGGAACCTGGGTCTATCCAGGCAAGAGCAGCCATGTGTGATTTTCAGAACACAATCATGCTTCTGGGAATTAGACCTCAGTGAGGGTTTGTTCAAAGAGTTCATTAGTAAGTGAATTAGGTAAAAAAAAAAAAAATGACATTTATGTTTGGTATGAATCCACACAATGGACCACACCAGGCATTCTGATGCAAGTAGAAGATTTATTGGGGACAGCAAGCAGGCTGGCTATCTAGTGGACCAAGACAGCAGCAAACAAGGAAAGGCACAAGGTTTTTAAGGAGTGGGGAGGGTGTATGTGGGCTGTAATGGCTGAAGGAGAGCTAATCTTGGCAGGGCTACCTGGTCTGTGGGGGACCTTCATTGTTAACAAAGGAGAATTTCTGTGGTTGCTTGCCCAGGTCAAAGTCAGAAGACTTATTCTCTGTGTGCCACCAATGGGGAGAGAGTTTGGGGGCAGGGTACATGGGAAACTAAGAGGAAGAGTGTTTTGAGCAGGATGCCTAGGAAACTTTGAGTCCTGACTTATTGATTTTATTCTCTTCATCTGCAAACAAGAATCTTGAAACAACTAAGACTATCATGAAAACTCAGTAGAATGATAGATTAACACAATTGAAGGAAAAGGTAAATCCTTGCTAATCCCCGATCTTCCCTCTTGCTTTTCTCACATCTCAGAAGATATTTCTAGGATGATATTGGAAACAAAGAAAGCTGGGTGAGGTGGTACACACCTGAATTCTCTGCACTCTGGGAGCTCGAGGTAGAAGAAGCTAAGCCTGGGCAACTTACCATCCTATTGAGATTCTGACTCAATATAAAAAAAAAATAAAATGACCGAGAACGTAGCTAATTCCCTGGGTCTAAGCCCCATGACTGAAAACAAAAATCAAGCAAGAAATAGAAGAGCAGAAATACACTGCAGTGACTATGCCTTAACCTCAGGGAAACAAGCACACACTAGCCCACTGGCCTACATAGAGTTTAATGGGCAGGTGCATTTTCGGCTAAGCACTTAAGTCTATGACCAATTCCATAGCAGGAAGTGCATTTTGCCCCCTTGAATTGAATGAGTGACAGAGGACAAGAATGAGATGAGAGAAATAACATTCTACCCACAAGCATTGGTAGGCTTGGACCATTCTGGGTGCCATAGGCTAAGACAGAAGCAAAGGCTCCAGAGGTATCTGGGGGCTGGGGAGATGGCTCAGTGAAATAAGTGCTTCCCCGGCAAGCACAAGGGCCTGAATTCAAACCCTGGTTCCACCAAAAAAAAAAAAAAAAAAAAAAAAATGTGATTGTACCAGAGGTACCTGGGGAGAGTCCTTTGGGCCCCATTTTCTCCATCTAATCATGTGCTCCTCCTTCCTTCAGTAAGTTACTAGTGTCTTAGTAGTTTCCTGTGGCTGCCACAACAAATTACCACCAGCATGACAGCTTGGACCACACAGCTTTATTCTATTACAGTTCTGAAGGTCAGAAGTTCTCACTCCAGGCCTCTGGGCTACACTGCTTACTCAAGCTGCAGCAGGGGCCTGTTCCTTGTTTATCTCAGCTGTTAGATGAGTCTGTCTCAGTCCTTGGTTTAAGGCCCTTCCCCTTCATTTTCAAAACCAGCAATGGAAGGCTGGATCCTTCCGTGTCACAGCTCTCTTTTCTTTCCTTCTCTCTCTGCTGAAAACACTTATGATGACACCGAGTCCATATAGATCAAACAGGATAATCCTATAATCCTTCTATTATTAGACTGTCTGGTCAACATTAACCTAATCCCCCTGCATCAGGGAAAGGGACATCTTCTCAGGTTACTGTAGCTGAGCAAGGTGAAAATGTAGCGGTAGAGAGAAACGATGACAAAGGCCAGTGTCAGATCACTGGGACACTCTGGACCAAGTGATTGGGCTTTAGCTCAGAGAACAATGGGGGACCAGCGTAGGGCTTTAAGGCCAGTAACATGCTGTGGGTGAAGTTTAGAATGACCACCTACTCTTTAGGGTGATCCAGTGGCAGGGCAGAAAGGATGGGCACAGGAGGTCTTTAGAGATGCGCATTGATACAGGCAGGACAGCACCCGAGGCCAGCTGGCTGTGGGGAGGGATGGCCTCTGGTGGCTTGGGGCAGGTTCAAGTAGTACAGCGCATAGGGCTGTGTACAGATTCACTAGCTGCTGAGCAAAACAGAATGAGATCAGGAGGGCTGGACTTAGCCATAGCTTTGCCTTCCCCCTGTGCCAATGTCTGAGGCATCTGGGTGGGTCCAGGGAAGCTGCTGGGTTGAACCCAGTGAATTCCCCATGGTCACTGAGCTGTGCTCCGGGGAAGGTCCATGAACACGTTCCTCAGACACTTGAATGCTGTCATGGAGAACAGATGGTGTCCCGGTTGTCGCTGGCCTCAGGTCAGAGTGACACACAAGAAAGGATGGATGAAGAGAAGTGGAAGTGGCACTGTGGTCAGAACACGTGATTTCAACTCTTGAGCCTGTTTAGATACGGGGGTGAAGTATTGCCCAGAGCAGATGCTCACGGCCCTCTGAACACATGCCAGCTGCCGTCTCAGCTTTGCATGTCCCAAGCTATGGGTCTGTCACACTGGTCTGATAAGGCGGGTACTGCTGTTACTGCCCTGGTAAAGCAGAGGCAAAGAGAAGTTGAGCTCCTGGCTCAAGGTCACACGGCAAGAGCCACAGTCTGTTGTCATTCATCATAAATCTCTGTAAGACCCAGAATCTCGGCAAGAAACAGAATCAGTGTCAGGCGCAGAATGGACTGTGATGGTACCTAGTCTTCATCTCCACTGAACAAAGATGTCACCACAGTGTTGACTGATGGCTGGTGGCCCAGGACTGCTCAGTCTCAGGAGCACAACTGCACTCCATTTCTATGACCTGCAATCATGATGAGGATGTAGCAGTGAATGAGACAGGCTGACATCCCAGTGCTGCAGGCTGGGTCTGAGGTGGTCCCCAAGGCTGAAATAAGGAACCTACCACACATTCTTGTAGAACAAGTTTGTAGCTTCATTGACTCCCTTATGGAAAAAGAATTTTGAGGATTCACTAGTAATAGACATGGGAAAGTTTATTAGGCAGAGGCTTTAGGACCGAGTGGCTGGTAGGTACCCAAAAATGACCTTATTTTCTGGAACCGGGGGTGGAAAACCCAGGACAAAGGAGCCCCCCAGAAGGGTATCAGCCCACTTTACTGGGATGGGACCAGTGTTGTTTTGTTTTGCATTTAGGGTTTTAAATACTCATTGTTCTGGTTCTCCCAACCTGGTCCTATGTCTTAGATTCAGGATCCTGCTCTTTACTTTCTCAAGTAAGCCAATGCGTGGACTTAAATGAACCAGAGGAATGCTGACCTGATCACCCTGGGAAACTTCAGCCGGGTCCAGGAAGTTGTAAACTTTTTCTCAAATGTGCAATTTTTTTGGTTAAGATTTCCCCATGTCTTTTTTACCTCCTTTTCTTTTCTTCTGTCTCACCCCACCAGTATAAAAGACAATGATGTCAAATCCACAAAAGACAAGACACTTGGATTATGGAGAAATTTAAAATAAAGTAAGAGACTTGTGATTGGCTGGCTAGTGCAATGGGGTCTCTAGGGAGGTAACACAGGAACTTAGAACCCAAGAAGAGAAGCAGCAGGCTGGGGAGGAGGCTGCAAGATGAGAAGGCTATGCAGAAGTCTGGCAGTGGGGAGCCAGGCTTGTGGAGCAAGGGGGAGGGAACAGTGACGACTTGACCATTGTCCGAAGGTACAACAGACTGGAGAGGTGGGCACGGCTGGGTCGTCAGGCATCAGAGGGCAGGGCAAGGATACTGAGGCTGTGTCTTGGGGCCCTCAGGAGAATGGCAGCTCTGGGATGTCATGCATGATCAGAGCTGCACATTCTAGAGGTTTTCACAGTCCAGAAGATGAGGAGTCGGATGCCAAGAACACAAGTGTCACGGGCCCCTCAGGCTTAGGATCTGTTGCTGGCAGCTGACCAACATCAAAGGAGGGATGCCATTTCTTTTGGTAAAAAGGCAAAAGGATTTATTCAAAGTCAGCTTCCAGGAGATCAAATTCCTTCTCCATGTGTAGGTGGGCCAGGGTCTTTTACAGCAAGGCACAAGGGAGAGGGGAGCACAGAGAGACAGTGCGGATGTCCATGCTTGCTTCACCACTTCTGGCCATTACAGCTCATCACCCCCTTTCCTGTGGAAAGGAAATGGAGCTCCAGCTTCTTTGGGCCACTTGCATGGCTCTGTCTGTGCTTGGCGCTGAGGAGAGGAAGTGGTGCTGCTGATGTGCTCGGCAGGAGTAAGCCTGGGCAAGTTGCTTACCTCTGAAAGAAAAGGCTGACTTTCCAGGGTCCTTGTTGAGATGTCCGCCACAGGCAGCAGGATGAGTTAGGAAGATACTGGAATGCACTTTCCATCACTTGTGTCCCCAATCCAGGAAGCAGGTGGACTAGTGTGTCATCTGCTCTCACTGAGAAGGAACAGAGAGTAGGAGTTTACATGACATGCCAAGATCACCAGCTCTCAGAGAGTCCGGGGCCCGAAGTGCCAGGAATGCAGACTTGTTCCACAATATCAGGATGTGCAGCAGAGTAGGCTGTCTGCACTTGCATCTCTCTGTGGTCCCAAAAGTACCTTGTGGGTACCCCAGCGCCAAGCATAGCTCTGATTTCCCACTGGTAAATGTGAATAAAATACTGCTCCCCTTCCAGGGCAGCTTTGAACGGCTGACACGTGCAGAGTGATCAATACATTCTTGTCCATAAAGTTCCTTCACCATGTAAACCACACAAGTATCAGGTGGGAGTGGTGAGCCTGGGCTGCTGTTGGTTGTGGACGACCTTTGGGATGGCCTGGGAGTCCCCAGGATGCACAGGGTAAGGATGCACTCAGAAGAAAGAGAAGGAGGATGGAGGAGGGCAGACTGTGATCCTGCCACGGGTGAGCTCAGCAGACTGACATGGAATCTGCCCAGGGCCTAAGCAGCCCGAGCATTGATGCAGTGCCAGACACTTGATTTGGGGAAGTGAAGACCCTGGCTTGGAAAGGAGTTTGCATCCCACTCCACCTTTGCCCTTGCTTTATGAGGTCGGCCCACTCTCCACGCTTGGTGCTCCGGATGGCACCCTGCCAGAAGAGCTGAGGTCAAGGAACACAGAGGGTGCCCAAGGCCCAGGCCTCCTTCTTCCCCAAGGCCCAGGCCCCAAGCATAAGGTGTGGCCTCTGGCCACGCCTCCCCTCACAGAAAACCAATTTCCTTCTTTCTCTACAAAAACAGGAAGGAAAATAGGGATGTCTGTTCACAGTCTCCTACCTGAACTGCACTCCGCACAACAATGTTTATATGGTCCTGTTCTTTTTCTTTAACCTGACTCTGAGGAGACAAAAATAAACTTGCTGATGAAGTTTTCAGACATCAGAAGGAAGTAACGCCGGACAAAGGAGAGAAAGACTTAAGGGTTTCTTTTTCTGGGTCCCTACTTCTGCCGGGCGACTCCACTGACCCAGGACAGAGCAGAGGAATAGACTACGTGCTGGAAGTGACGCATTCCTCCAGGGGCATTAGGGACCAGCCGGAGGACAGGAAAAACTGTCAGCTGACCTGGTAAGTTGAAACAGAGGTGGCAGCTGGTCTTCTGTTTTATACACAAACTCCTATTTCTTTTTTTAAGAGGAAGAGGTGCTATCCTAGGGGAAGGTTCCTAAGACACATCCTTAATAAAAGGCTTTCAGGGAGGGAAGGAGGGGGACTCTATGGGGTTCCTAGGGGAGTCTCCCCCATGTCTTCCCAGGGCTTCAGCAAGGGCAACAGGCCAGCAGCGACTCAACCTCACTGCCCAGCCTGAGAGCTTGGCTCTGTTTCCAGGATGAAAGCTCCACAGTTCAAGGGCAGAGCCTGGGGATAAGGCCATCTTGAGGCAGGCACCTCACATCTTGTCCCTTCTTTCCACTGCCCACCTGCAGGGCCCTTATTAAAGTTTTTTTTTTTTTTTTTTTTTCAGAACCAGGGATTGAACTCAGGCCCTTGTGCTTGCCAGGGAAGCACTTATTCCACTGAGCCATCTCCTTAGCCCTCCCAACCGTTTTTTTTTTTTTTTTGAGAAACTAGGTGATACAGAGAAACTTCCAAAGGACACAAGGAGAAAAACTGATCTCCCAGCCTAAAAGGTAACTGAAATGAGTTCATGTTCTCTAAAACCAAAGAGTGAATGTTAGGAACAAACGGAGGTTATGAGCAGAAGATATTTATTGAGGGTAAAAAAGTTCCTGTCCAAGAGAGGGACAGGAGGAGGGTCCCAAGTGGGTGGTCTCCCGGGAAGCTGTCTCTTCCAGGGACTTCATAGAGGAAAACCATGTGGTGAGGTGAGTCTAAGGTGGTGGAGAAGACATGGAACCTCTCTTTGGTGAGCATGAGGCGGGACAAAACTATGGTCAACCAATGAGATTACAAGCACCATTGCTCAGGTAAAATTGATTAAATCCAGTACAGATAGGGAAGCCAGTCAGGTAGCTAAGTGGACATGAATAGGAAAGGGTCTCTTCCTGTTGGGGGTGGGCTAGTGACCTATTTGGGCTCTTTGGGTGACTGATATACCTATTTAAAATATCAATCCCTGATGCCCATCCTTGGGGAAGTATTTAGTTGTGTTTCCTCTTTTGTCTTGAGGTGTGGCCCATATGGGAGTATCTGTCTCTTTCAAGTTGCAAGGTCACTTTGTCTTCCATCTTGTCTCCTTGAGAGTCTGGCCCTGTCTGACTGGCTATAATATTTCTATATAACTTGGCTGCCTGCAACATTCCCCTCTCTGAAGAAGTAACCCAAACTGCCTTGAGGGAAGCATGGGGGATGACCGCTCTAACCTCTTCAGGCTAAAAGGGGTCATAGTTGTTGATTGGCAGTTAGAGATACTCTCCAGGGATTTTGTCTAAAGGCCCTCAGTAGATACCAGACATTTTCATATTGGGTAGACTTATAACTTTGAATCTGGAGGAGACAAAGCAGAAGAAATAAACATACAAGGGTCAAATAATCAAAACAGAATAATTAAGAAAAAGACAAGTTGGAACTTTTTGTCTTAAATGTGGGGTTTAATCACTTTTATCTTCTATGACCATTGGGTATTGTCTCAAATAAACTGGCCTACTCTTATGTCTCACCAACTCTACCATTACTGGAGGTACACGAATTGTCAGACCTAGGGAAAGCACTGAGTTTAACATTTTAGTTTTAAGGCCTCCAAGTAGCCCTACCCAAGGTATGTGAGGGCAACTTCTCCTATAGTAGATTTCCTGACATAGGATTAGGCTGATAGAGGAAGCATAATTGAGGGCTATCAGCCCTGCCCTAGGAAAGTGAAGATAGCTTCCCTTGTAATGAGGCAGAAAACCCAGAGAAGGTTCAGCTCACCTGGGCTGTATGAGGTGGACAGTTAAGGCCTTACTATGTCTCTATAGACAAAATCTGGTGGATCCCAATAAAAGAGATCTTAATCTAGCATATTTGTTATAGATTTTCCTTGCATGATTACCTGGTTTTGGTATCTTCTAAGAAACAATATATTTTTTGAGAAATTAGAGCATGTATAATCAATCAAAACATGAACATTAGAGCTAACAGGTAAATGTATACTTTTTTTGAAGCATAACATTTGTGACTCACTAACTCTTAGATCTCTTTATTTATGGAGTCTTATAGTTTGCTATAGTCCCTCTAGCTTTAGTTAAGAGAGGTCACACCTGTATTAACAGCACTAAATACCGGAGTTTCATTAGAAATCAACCAGGTTAACTTACACACTAATTATGAAATATGTCTCACAAATACAAGGCCTGGCTCTATCTATAGGCCCAAAGCTAGTGAAATACTTTTTTAAGTCTTACATATGAACAACAATATATATATATATATATATATATATATATATATATATATATATATATATATATTTGTAAAACATCAGTCTCAGCATCATCTTGATTAATAAGCAGCCTGGATATATTGCAGTATCTCAGTTACAGCTAAGGCAAAATGTTTTCTAAAGTCTGTTTCTATTGAGGTATGATGACTGGAAGGAAGGTCAGGGTTGGAGAAGGACAAAGAGACCTGTGTCAATATTCAGCAATAGGCTGGGTCTTCCTGTAGTCATGATTACTCAGGGCTCCTCCATGGTAGATGACAGGTAGCAGTCTGGCCAGAGGGAGGAGGCAGGCCCAGGGCCCTTCAGCTCTACTAGACCACTTGGGAACCTGAGTCTGATGTCTGGGGCCTCTGCCTCTCACTTGTAGTGGCTTCCTTGGCGATTAGGGCATGGCTTGTGGGCCTTTTGAGGCAGTCCCTCTCACCCTCCTGTGCTGGCCTGGCTTCTGACAGCAGTAGCAGATGAACCTCATTGTTGTTGAGCTCTTCCTGGAGCCGAGAGAATCAGATTTAGTGTCTGTTTTGAGGCTACAATAATGGCAGCCATTTTTTATATTTTTGCCTTCTCTCCCTGGCTTGCTCCCAGTTCCAATTGTAGGAAGTCGTTTCTTTAGTGCCCTATAAAGTATCAAGTGAGTTGTCTGGAGCAAAAGCTATCTTTTTTAGCTCGCCAGTTTATCTGTAAGAGTAATCTGCCCCTCTACTGAATTAACATCGCACTAAGTATGCCTTACCAGTGTCTGTATTAAACATTACAAGAAATCAGAGGGGTCTTTTTCTCCTAGTACATAGATAAAATTTAAAATAACTAGAAGGCTTGGTTCTAGTTCTTAGACCTTTAAGAATATGCACTTCAAAGAAAATGTCTTTTCCAGTCTCCTGCCTGGCTATTAGGCCAGCAGAGATCTGACTATTTGGGCTCCAATGGGAACTGGAAGGTCTACTGGTTGTCTATCTTTTGGCTCTTTAAATTAACAGTATTTCTCTCCAAATGCAATAGTAGCTTGTAATGCTGTCCATATTTCCATAGAAGTCAAAGATTGGTTTAAGATTAACATTACATCTTTTCAATCTAGTTCATAAGTCTGAATAAATCCTTTAAAAGACATCAATGTACTTATCAGAGTCATCTAAGGCATATAAACTCTGGAAGTTCTAAATTGTCTATTTACTTCTTTAAAAGGTATTGTCCTTGAAAAGCTTGCATAAACTGGAAGAATAGGTGTAGCCTTGTACAGGCCTTAATTACAGCTGTTTTAAAAGCCCACCTTTAGAAAGGCAAATACAGGGAAAGCCTTACTTTCAGTAATGATGGTGAGGCTGAACTGCCTGGTTCTCCTGTTGCTCACACCTACATTTTAAAACTTAAATAATAACCTTTTCAATGCGAACAAAATCTGACATAAGACATTTTTACCATTTTCCTTTTTACATCATCTTTCTAGTTATAAGATAGCATCATAATTGATACTTTCCTCAGCATGCCATTTGGATTAAATGACTTTTTTTTCATCATGTAAGGATCAAATGTTTTCCGGTGCCCAATGAAGCACTGTAAAGGAGCAAGAGACTTTGGCTGTGAGATAACCTGGAATTCAATAGAAATTGCCTTTTTAGGCATCCCCACCTTCTTCCTAATTGATTCCATTATCCAGGCATTCTTGAGTAGCCCTCTCCAGAGCAGGTGGATGCTCCTGTTGGAGATAAGGGAGACTAGATCCCACCAGCCTATCCACCCTCGAACTGGTGTGCAATTCCTATCTCCTGAAAAATCTCACAAACCCTTCACTTAATCTCAGTAAATAATTGTAAGTTACAATTGGTCTGGCGACAGGAATGTCTACAGAAGGAAGCATAACTATGGCATGAAAGGTCAATTGGAAGTGAGCACTTCTCAGGCTACAAAGATCACTTCTAGAGATAGATAGAACCATTGACTGAAGGGATTTGGCCCCATGCACTAAGCCAAGTCTCCAGGCACTTGTTTCCCATTCTGATCACCTAGGTAAACATTTTTAGCAACTGGACACGATTTAAATTTGTAGCTCACAGGTGAAACATGTATCATCTAACATCATATTTTATAGGTTGGTAAAAAGCACTTTAATTTAAAGCTGACAAAAATTACTTTCTGTAAGGCTCACACGTAGATCCTTTCCTCTAACAGACACTATAGAGTGTAAAACTATTGCAAGCTGCCTCAGCATAACTTTTGAAGGAGTGACTCATTAAGTTGTTCTACTGAGAAGCTCAGGTAGAATTCCTACTTTACTAGCAGGAAGAGAAAAGAGTACAATAGGTAAGTGGAGATCTTTCAGTGGTCAGAAGCCAGTTTCTACCAAGGAAACTTTGGGTATGGCCATAACCCCTCAGGTATTCTCAGTTTCTGTTGGCTCACAACCAGAGATGTCTCCAGAAAGGAATCCAACAGTTTCTCTGGTCAACATTCCATCAGATATAGGCTTCAATGGGGATTCACCAAAGAACAGTTGGGGAACTTGTCCTCTGCTTCAAAGAGTGGCAGCTGCTCTAAGAGCATTTACTAGCTGGCAGAGTAACCACATTTGTCCAAGTTCCATAAGGGATAGTTAAAAACCTGAATAAGATTACTAACACGTTACACTAAAGGTTTTTAATTCCACAACTTATCTCTTACCTACCTAAATGATAACTAGATCTAGGAGAAAAGGTTGAATCCTCCCTCACACTAAATGTGTTTTGATCCCATAAGTGTGATGCTTTTGGAGATAGCTTCTTCTGGTGTCACCGAGAAGTCAGTTCTCTCCACTGTGTCTCAGGTTTAGCATGCCCAGAACATTAAGCTGGGACATGGCTTGTATATATGTTCTCCTGGACAGGCATAGTCCTCTTTGTCTAATCTGACCCAGAGACGGGGTATGTGTCCTTTTTCTAAAATGACTTCCCTGTCTTCGGCATTAACAAATGCTTATTCTCTAAGGGCTTCACTTAGTTGGAACAGTCTTGGGCTTCCTAATTTTATACATCTCTAAAAAGGAAAGTACAAGGAGGTGGGAAAATTAGAAGTAAAGTCAAAGAAAGGAAACTGAAACAGAGCAGGCCTGACATTTCCTCTAGCACGTAGACAGGGATCAAAATGAGTGTATCCCAGTGAAACCTGTCCTCCAACTCTTTAAGAACAGTTGCCGACCTAATGTTATTTATTAACTTTGTTTTTTCTTTTTTGTGGAACTGGGGATTGAACTCAGGCCCTTGTACTTGCCAGGGAAGCACTTATTCCAGTGAACCATCTCCCCAGCTCCCCTGAATGTCATTTAATTGGCAAAAGGAGTCCTGTGTTTCATATATAGGCACATAGATTTCCTAAGTCTGAGCTAGTTTTAAAAGTCCCATTTTACAGAGTTTAAATAAAATCTATTAGGAGGCTTACTAACGTTACTCTCTCTAGCACTATTGTCTAAAGTCAAGCAAGGGAATACCAGTACAGTTAATATGTACTTAAAATGCAGCATATACAAATACAAAACAGTCAAAAAATGTCCCATTAGAGCAGTATCATGACCTTGTAACATGTTCATGCTTTTTAACTTAAATGTACCAACATTTTGACCAACATTTTCACAAAACCATATAAAACACAAAGCATAAGCAATTGTAAGCAATTTTAATGAAACTGTATGAGACAAAACTGTATGAGGCAAAGCATGGACAATTATAAGCAATAGACAACGACATATCAAAATTAGAAACATAAAAATTTGTTACCTAAGCAAATCCCAATCCAGAATTTATGAAAGAAAAGTGAACTCATACCTCTGTCCAATGATCTCAGTGGAACCTCCAAAATGATACAGGGAAACCTCCAAATGACACAGGGAGAAAAACTGATCTCCCAACCTAAAAAGTAACTAGAATGAGTTCGTCTTCTCTAAAACCAAAGAATGAATTTTAGGAACAAATGGAGGTTATGAGCAGAAGATATTTATTGAGGGAAAGAAAGTTCCTGTCCAAGAGAGGGACAGGAGTGGGGGTCCCAAGTGGGTGGTCTCCTGGGAAGCTGTCTCTTCCAAGGACTTCATAGAGGAAAATCATGTGGAGAGGCAAGTCTAAGGTGGTGGAGAAGACATGGAACCTCTCTTTGGTGAGCATGAGGTGGGACAAAACTATGGTCAACCAATGAGATTACAAGCACCATTGCTCAGGTAAAATCGATTAAATCCAGTACAGATGGGGAAGCCAGTCAGGTAGCTAAGTGGACATGAATAGGAAAGGGTCTCTTCCTGTTGGGGGTTGGGCTAGTGACTCATTTGGGCTCTTTGGGTGACTGATATACCTATTTAAAATATCAATCCCTGATGCCCATCCTTGGGGAAGTATTTGGTTGTGTTTCCTCTTTTGTCTTGAGGTGTGGCCCATATGGGAGTATCTGTCTCTTTCAAGTTGCAAGGTCACTTTGTCTTAACTAACTTGGCTGCCTGCAACATGGGTACTGAACTCAGACCCTTGCACTTGCCAGGGAAGTGCTTATTCTACTGAGCTATCTCCCCAGCCCTAGAGCCCTTATTATAACTGAGGAAACTACTCTTCAAGTCACTGTTTTGGAAACAAGGTTAGCTGGCACTGACAAAGAATGTACAAACTTCAGGCTAAATCCTGAGGGGACTTGACTGACCTTGTCAGATACAAAAGTTACATTTCTTGTTATATAGGTCTTGCTTTTTCTTGTTCTTAATCATCCAGCAGAAAAGTATAAAAATGAAGTATAAAAAGTAAAGTCACATTAATATGCTGAGCTGTAAAAGGCTTAAGTCAACAACTTCTGACATTGTCAGTCCTATGGATAACCCACTACTGTTATGGACTACTGGACTATATTGGAATATTTTGCTAAATTCACACACCTGCAATATTTAAATGACAATGGAATACCTATCTCTGACAAAACTAAACAAAAAAGGGGGATACAAATGAAGGACCATTTTGTATCTGTATATTCAAAATAGTTAGGATAGATATACAGCTACTTTTAATTCAGTGAAGGGGCCGGGGAGATGGCTCAGTAGAATAAGCACTTCCCTGGTAAGTGCAAGAGCCTGAGTTCAATCCCAGGTTCCATGAAAAAAAACAAACAAACAAAGAAAAAAAAAAACCAGATAATTCAGTGAATAGAAAGATTTATACTAATAGTGTTTGTGGACAGGATATCATGTCTGCATCTTGGGTTGAATAACCACGAAGAAGACAACAATATACAATGTATTAATTATTGAAAATATCCTAATCATTGGTTTTGGAACTCAGTTATATGTTTCTCAATAAAATTATTTAAAAAAGAAAAAGAAAAAGAAACAAGGTGAAAGTCCCTGATTCTGTGACAGGGATCAGTGCTGCTTGGATTTGAGTGTTGCACAGGATGGGCCTCTGGGAATTCTTGGGCCACACTTTGGTTAAGCTTTTATGAAGCCTTTATTGAGCTGGCTGCCGCTGGGAGCTGGTTATGACCCTGAGTGAGAGGAAGTGCATTCCAGGCTACAGCAGAGCTTTCACTGCAGCAGAGTAAAGGGATGGCTGCCAGACACCACAGCAACAGGCAGGGATACTGAGGAGGGCTGGAGCCTGAGAGGAGGGTGTGGCTGGGATGAGCTGTCCTCCCTTGTGCTGAGGAAGCCCTTGAGTGAACCCTTAGGTGGGAGAGCAGTGGGGCCTCATCCTGGACTGGGGTGGGCACATGAGAGCAGACGGAACTGAGATGCAGCCTGAACATGGAACCAGTGAAGCCCTAAAAATGGTCCAGGGCCAAGAGGGAAGCACAGGGAACCCCAGGAGGTGCTGAGATCCCAGCTGAACTGAAGCTGCTGGGCTACTGGATGAGAACTTGGGTCATGCCTGGGGCAGGGAGGGGAAAAGATGAAGAAAAAAACTTACTCTGGGTTGATCCAAGTGGTGCCATCAGGTGCACAGTGGGCAGTTCAGTCAAGTTCAGAGATGCTGTTTTGGTCCATGTTTTGTCCCATGTAAATGGAAACTGCTTTCTGGTCCTCCCTGCTGACTGGCTTGGGGAAACATCTGCCATCCAATCAATGGCTTCATTGAACACCAAGCCATTGAACATTGATTCCTCTGCATCAAGGAGCGATGTCAAATCAGGCAGCTGCAGTTGGGCTGCTTCTGGTTCATTTCTAAAGTGCCAGGTCTTCTGCTGTGAAGGGAGGGACGCACAAAGGATACACAACTTATTTTTCTTTTTTTTTTTTTTTTTTTTTTTTTTTTTTTTTTTTTTTTTTTTTT
>PVKA01035892.1:0-22175 GCA_004027165.1 Ctenomys sociabilis
TTATACTTTTATACTTTTCTGCTGGATGGTTAAGACCTAGGTAGATCAAAACTTATATACCAACACAAGAACTTTATATTTCCTATGTGGTCATTGAAGTCTTCTCAGGGTTTATCTTGTAGTCCTGTACATTATTCTGTAGTTCCTTTGTCTGTGTCATCCATGTGGATGAGTCACGGCCAATGCTTGACCAGAATGCGATATTATGTCGGCTTTTAGTGCTATGGTCATCCACTAGGTAAATAATTATTGAATCTTTGATATAATTCAGCTATATAAAATCCTGTAAATATAATATCATGTATGCACCTTGTACAATACCAGAACGTTATGAAAACGGTTTGCAATGTATTATTTCATCGACTCTGTATGGTTATGGTGTTTTGAAACTGTCTGATTGACATTTGTATTTCAATAAAATAAAAATAAATGGAAAAAAATAAAAAATAAATGAAAGAAAAAAAATAAAATAAAATAAAAACAAAGAAACAAACATTGAGAAATATTGGGGTGGGAAAAAGAGACTCTGAGAATATAAATCTCAAAAATAGAGAATGGAAAGCAGAAGTGGGGCAAGAGGAAGAAGGACAGGGAGGCATCAGTGCTGAGGAGGGAGGGCATGAGGTCCTTCTGACACCTCCTGGTCATACCTGGAATGTCTTTCCTCACTGTAGAGGCTAGACAGTGAAACATATTTCACACACTGTCCAAGGTTGTTTTGAATATCATCTTAGCTCCAAAATTTAGCTGAGCTTACATGGAATTTATTTTACTCCTGAATTTCTCAGAGAGTAACTGGTCAGCATATTTGTTTGATTGGCTGACAGTACACGTATGGTCCCACAGCCACTGTCTGTGGTGGGGTTTCCTTGGCAAAGCTGCCAGAAAGGACAGCTTTCACCTCATAGCAGAGGTGGTGCCCACCCTCTCTTGGTGACCCAGTTTTATTCTATAATTTAGGGCCGAGTACCTAAGCATCTAGCTAAGTACCTAGTCTATTTGCTCTTCCAAGCAGCTCTACCATGTATCTCTTCCCATTAGGATACCATTAAGATACCGAATAAAAATATCTGAGGTAATCAACTTATAGACCAGAAATGTTTATTTTATGTCCACCTTCCTCAGCAACTGTCTCAGGGCAACACATCGTGGCGAAAGCACACAATAGAAGAAAGCCCCTCCCCCACAGTGATGGAGTAGGAAGGAGAAAATGGAGAAGGGGCCAGGGTCCCCAAATCCCCTTCAAGAGGGTACGCTCCCCTCAAGAAATATTGCTCTATGAGCATGAAATGAGTTGGATGCATTCATATCAGTTATGAAATTTACTACAAAAGGAAAGAGTTAATCTACATGGGATAAAATAAGAGTGACTCCTTAATTTCAATGTACGGAACACTGTTTCACCAATGATTCTGTCGGAGATGATTCAGTTCAGGAACAAAAGTGGTCAGCACAATTTTGCTTTTGTTCCTGAACTCTGCAGCTGGGGATGTTGGACCTTATGGAGGAATTTGGTTCAGTTGAGAGCAATTTAGTTCATTATCAGAATCATGGAAAGAATTAAGTTTGTGCACTGAAGCACTATTTAGAGTGTTGAACAGGGATACGTAATTATTTTCTACTGAATTTTAAAATGTCACCTGGTTGATAATCTGTTCATACAGGTCCTTTTGCCATTGAACTTTTAGTAGACCCCATCTGAAGGTTGAAAATACACACATCCACTTAGTGGACGAACTGATATAAGTCAACAAAGTCCAAAGCTTAGTCACATAAGAGACTTGCTGGAATCCCAGCAGTGTTTCAAAACTTTCTGGTTCCTGGCAGGCACTATCACATTGCTACCAGCTTTTGTTTTGCCTTTTCTTGTTTTCAGAGAAAACTTGGGAAACAACTGATGATGCTTACTGGAAACATAATGTCAGGAGAGGGTAGTGGCAGAAGAATGCACACCAGTATGAATGCAGTCTGCCTCAGCGTGAAGGGGAAAGGCTGAGGGCACTCAGAGGCGGCACCCCTGAGGTATGCAGGTCATGGGAGGTACGCGGAATAATTACTTTATTATTTAAAAAAAAGCAGAGAAAGCTAAGAAATGTACTGTGCAGAGCCAATCTCTCCCAGTGAGATGTGAAAGGGGATTTTAAGCTGAGGCTTTTAAGAAAGTTCAAGGCTTTCAGTTGAAGTCAGCATGTTCTTTTCTAAGGCTCTGTGCTTTCAGAGCACATAAGACATTTTGGCATATTGAAATCAAAAGTTTCTCAGAGGATATGGCAAATTTAGGATCGCAGTTACTACATACAAGAAAATTAAAATAAATCAGAAATGGAATAATCAAGATGGTGCTGGCACCTCTTCAATGTTGCATCTTTCATATTTGCAATCCAAATATGAAAGCTTGTGATGTGGGAGATTTATCTCTGGGAAAATAAGTCTATAACAAATAGAGAAAAACATAGACTCATACAGCAACTTCTATAAAAGGGATTAGCTCTTGAAAGTAGGTTAATATTCTGTAGGACTTGGCTTTATGGCTTTTATAATATGTGAATATCATTAACCAAAATGAGAGACTGCTTGTGGCTGGAATGTAAGGAAAGGACAGCTTTTTTTGAGAGGGGGAGGACACACTTCTACCCTTAGGAATTTTTTATCACTGCATGGCATACATTCCACAGCTAATATCTCACAAACAGCATAAAATATTAATGCTAACTTTTCGCTAACTAAGATGATATTATGTTCACTAAAGTGCAGTCACTTTCCTCACAAAGATCCCTAATATTGTAGTGTTGAAATTGTTGTTTCTCTGGGGAAATAGGAATATGATGTTATTCTCACTTCCAAGAAGGGTTCTCCAAAGTGAAGCTCTAAAAGTCACCTCAGTCTCTTTCTAAGGGGGCAGGAGCTACCAAGTATGGACTCCCAAGCAGAAGATGGAAAGATTAGGTCCTGTTGACAGTATAAAGCAGTTATAGAAATTCACAGGCAAGAGGAAAGCTTTGCTGAGATACTACAGGAGAAAATCATTTCTCTTCTCCTATTTCTCAGTAAAGATTTTAGCAAACCTGTAAGACATGACTAAAATTTAGCTCAGAAGTTCAGGTGGTATTACAAAACCCTAAGTAATTAAGTCAAACAAGAATGACATGGAATTCAGCTTCAGGAAAGTCAGCTTAATTACACTCATTATAGATAATTGTCAGTCACTAAAGGGGTAGGAACTAAAGGAGACTTTTCTTCCTTAGCTTTTATATTACCATACTTTATATAAATATATCACATGTATGCAAGATTTAATGTTGGTGGTAACATAGTAAGTTATTGCTTTATTGAGGTGAAAAGTAGAGTCAAGGCTGCAAGCCATCACTTCCCTGAATTTTGCTCAAATATGGGCTCTGTGTGCTGGTCTCTGCACTTGTTTTCTATTAAATGTTTTCCCTTTAATATACTGAAGATATATCCTTTTACAGTTCTGCTATTTTATCTGGAACACTGTTTATCCCTTACTCAATATGAGAGCTCAGTTCTTTCCCTGGAGACCTACTCTTGTGGGATTATGAAAATAGCATTTAATTATCTTTTTCAAAGAGTAAGATCCTAATTTATTATTGTAAAAAAGTAAAGTTCTTTGTGAACCAATAACATACATGTCATTTTACTATGACTGATTACAACAGTTCAGTGTCAACAGTGTCTCCTTATTAAAATTTTTCTGTGCCAGTCTCTGAAAACCGTGTGGCTACTCTATCAGTTTAACAGACCAGTAGATGCTCCATATTCTCATTAGAATTTCCATTTCTATAAACTAAAGCCTAATGACAGTAAGGACATTGTCATAAAGCTAAAAGTCTGTAAGTAATGCACATGGAGTTAAAGCCAATAAATCGTTTATGTTACTGATTACTTTGTTCCTCTGGAGAAAGCACTGATAGAAGTAATTCAGAAGTTTATTGCTTAATCAATGACTTTGCATACTTTTCTATTACCAAAGAGACACAGAGATGTCATTTCATGCAACTATGTTTTACACTTGGGAAGAAATTTAAATATGCCATATCACTCTCCTAATAGTCTTTGAAGAGGATATGATAGGTTTCTATCGTAAGAAATGTATGAATGTGTGATGGAAACTCGATGATATTACAAAATTTGTCTCAAATCAAAAGCTCATAATTGGTAAAGCTTGATTTTTATGCTCTTAGATGCCATTTATACTTATTCTTTCCCAGACCATGAAGATGTAGGTAGCCATTTTTCTCCTCAGTGTAGCCAACCATGTTCAGTATCTCTTCTTTCTTCCACCACAACATGCTTACTTCTTGAACTATTTTTAAACTATGGAATATTTCAAAATGCACTAGCTTTTGTCCATAAACTTGTGAGCACTGAATACTGCAGGAAGGACCTCTGAACATTTATCCAAAGTGCAGAAATCAAGTCATTTTCCATCAACATGATTCCTTTCATGACAGAAGTGTTTAAAAAGAAAATATTTCAAGTGTTTGTTCAAGTCCTTGAGAAGACTCATCTACCTACATTTCATTCCATCTCTCAGAATAGGATACAAGTTTTGCAACGTGACATCACTGATGAAATGGAGAAAGTAATAAGCATGAAAAACTCATTCATGCTTAGGCCTGTAGACTCCAAAATCTTGAGACTTCTACTTCGCAAAATGAGTTCATGCATATGGCAAGGTGTGGGGTGCTAAAAGATAGAAGTATGCTTGGGAGCTTTAGGAAATATCTTCCAGAATTTTTAGATTTCTCAGTGATTTGGGAGACATAAATTGAAATGATTTATCCATATACTTTAAAATATGAAACAATATATTGAAACAAATATTGCTAGGTTAAATATTTCTTTGATTATAATTACAAATGAAGATGTGGAATTTCTAGAAGATGTCATATCGGATGCCAAGGATGTGCCACAGACTTGTCTTCCATCTCCTGGCAAAGCTTCTCCCTTGGATACTATCACTGACAAAGCCGCGAAGCCCCAGCACAGGGAAAATTGGGAACATTTTAAGTGGAAACTAGGAATTTTTAATGAATTCAGTAGGCAAGGAAATGGAAATTGTGAGAGAGATTTAATTGCTGGGAAGATTTAATAAGCATTGCTCCTAGATCAGGACCTTTTGGATGCTGCAGTGCATTCTGAGACCTAAATTTGTAGAGCTACCAATGACTCTAAAATGTTTAACCTTGTAAGCTAATATAATGAGAATTTGAAGACACAGCATTGAAAACTGAAAAAAAAGAATGCTCACCCTTGGTTTATTTGTTGAGTTTATATTTAGAAAACTCAACTGGATAGAGCAGATGGCAAATGGAAGTTTCACTCACTTTCTGCTACTGAGCCATCACACATGGAAGGGAACTGTAGCTTTTCAGAAACTGCTTGGTTATCTTGGGGACTCGGACCCTCCTGTTTGGAAAGCATCACACACTTCAGCTGAGTGTACACCTAAGAAGGGGTCTGAATCATGAAGCATCTGGGTGAATATATTTCTACAGAAACTAAGCAGCTGACAAATTTGGACCAATAAAGAACACAGACCACCACAGAATCTCTTAGAGGTATAGAGGGAATACAAAGCTATCCTGAAATTTAAGGGTGGTGTAAGGCTAGCGTGTTCCCTCCAATTAGTTCCTTAAGACCACATTGACTTTTCCTAAACAGGAAAGAAAATTCAGAGGTCTTTCTGGCCACATGCTCCAGTGAGCTAACCTAATCCCAGGCCAGGACATCTACAGGCACTCTGGAATGCTTCTGGGAGATAAACAGATTATCTTTGCCTTGGTCAGTAAAAAAGGAGTGACTAGGGGAGATTTTTGTTTTTTATGCGAATGAAAACAACTATATTTGTGTTAGAGAATACCATGTTTTTAATTTAACAAAAATCTCTATTTGAACAAATAATAGTCATATGACTTAGGTTAAAAAATAGATAAATTTGTTCTTTGTAATCCACTTCATACTATAATAGATACCTTTTGTTTTATGCTAGGATCCAATTCCTGTCCAGGAATAATTTAACTATAAAGCCATCATTATATGCCAAATACTTTTATCAAAAAATGTTCCAAGTAATTAACACATCTACATCAAAATCAAAATAGTATAATTACCTTTTAAAAGATGAAAAAAATTAACTATAGCTATGTATCCTACTCAGGTCATACAGCTGAAAAGAGGTGATATAATATAGGCCTTACTGAATCCTACAGTGTTATCTTTTTTTTTCTGTATGCTTTTCAATTGCAATGAACTTCAAATTATACTTAAGTATGAATTACCCACAAGCTTTTGTTTATCATTTGCAGGACCTAACCATCACTTGGCTTAACCAAAACAGCTTCTAGTAGTTGTATACAGGATGCAATTTTGTGCCACATCCAGTATATGAGTGGATAACAGAGCTATGAAAGTGTATAATAAGAAAGTATGAAATATATCATTTGTACATATCTAAATTGTAGGGGTGGAACATCCTCATGTACAAATATGTAGTTGCCACTTACTGGTGCTCAGTACCTTGCCAATGAAGAAAGGGACAATGTGGTTATGAAGGAATTCTGATACAAGCCATCACACTCTTTTGAAGTACCAGTTATTATTTTGTCTATTCTAAATTAAACTCAGATTATTAACACTGCTGTAACTGAACAAAAACTTTTTTTTTTTTTTTTTTTTGGCGGAACCGGGTATTGAACTCAGGCCCTTGCGCTTGCCAGGGAAGAAGCTACCAACTTTAATGACAATGGTATTTCATTTTTGAAGCTAGACATGTCCTTGTTTAATACACACAAAATTTATGTGGAGGAAATATTTAATATTTTGTTACTCCTATTATAATAATAGCACATAATAATAACAAAAGTCTACAGTTAGACAGAAGGCATCTTTGTGCCAAAAGAAGAGTTTTGAAGATCATGTACTAAATGAGCATGTATTCAGAAAACATCTTCAAAGAAATTACAGTGATGGTTAAATATTTATGTTATTCTTTTCCTGGCTACTACAATACCTTCTACTTTTCCTATAATTAAGTAGTGATGCCTTCCCAGCTTAATTACTGTAAAGCTTTCTTTAATGAAGGCACTTAATTTTAAGCTGCATTAAGAATTATCTTTATACTAGGCTTTATTATTATGAAACAAATCATTAAAAGTATGCTTCATTCCTCATCCTGGTTTTAGTTCACAAAAGTAATTCATTTTTAAACCATGAAAGACTTTGTAGGAAAGAAAGCCTTACAAAATTTTACAATTAAGATTGTAAAATTGTGGTTAAGAAAACATGTTTTGTTTTGCTACATAGAAACATCATGTTCATTTTAGAATGCTTTGCTGTCAGAAGGAGGTACCCTCAGAGTTCAAGTGTCAAGGGATGCCTACTAAGTATTTACCATTGTTTTTTGCTTAGTCGCACCTACAAAGAAGACAAAGTGATGTTTTTAGCTAAGTGATGTCAGAGGAGTAGAGCCCATGGGGGGTATTGATGATTGGCATATATCTGCAAACTTACAGATTTTTTTCCATTCATCTTTAGCATGTGTCATTCCTTCCAGATCCTTCCTTAAAACATCCCTGAGTGCTCAGCGTATGCAGGTGTGCTCCGCCATGTGTGGCAGCTGACTTATGTGCAATGAAGAATTCAATACACTTGCTAAAGTGACAAAAAAAAAAATAGAACAAAAATATATGACATGTAAATACTAAAACAATGAAACAGGTAGGATGTACTAATTAATTAATGATGACTTTCTAAAGCTATTTTTAACAAGTATCTATTACATTCAGAAAATCATAATGAAATTTTTTCTTTGGACTTTTTAAAATACTACACTATATGCATGAATCAGTAACATGCCTGTTATTACCTTTATAAAGTATTTTGTATTATACATAATTATGTGCATTATATTTTTATACAACTAGCAATACAGTTGAATACATCAAGCCACACCCTAAGGAAAATGATGTATGTAGGTGACAGGAAATTTCCAGCTTCATTACTATATGACATGATCACCATTTTGTGTTTAGCCTAAAGTTGAATAAAGCTTCATTATGTAGCACACAATTGTAATTTTTTTGAGTTATCCCAGGCCTTTGCTTATAAATTTTCCTGAATATTTGTGATGAAACATATATGACATCCCAGGTCTGCCACAGAATCATTGTTATTCATTTGGCCTTAGAATCTCCAAAACAATTCTGTAGAGAGCAGTTGCTCCATGTTTTAAAACTTGGTTTCCATCAATGACCTGAACTATAAATGTGAAGACAGATAAAAATTGTTAATCCTGGTCAGAATAGCAATTCCTGGTCCAACCACAGGAGCAGTTGGTTCAACTGCTCACCAGCTCTGCTGTGCAGGGGATGCTGTGAGCTGTGAGCTGTGAGCAGATGGACAGCAAGCAAAGAGCTTACTGAAGGATGCCCAAGAGTTACAGGCTTGCAGACTATTGCCTTGAAAACACTGAGCCTTGTTTTATTTTGTTTTTTTGAGGCAGGGTCTTGCTATGTATTTCAGGATGACCTTGAACTTAATAAATATATAGTCCATGTTGGCCTGGATCTTATGGTGATTCTCCTACTTCAGCCTCTTGAGTGTTGGGACTATACGAGTGGGGTGCACTTGAGTTATTTGTAATGAATGATTCAATACATTGTTAAAAAGTTCTTAAGGTAATCTCTAGGTTCTTCAACATCACCTTTTCTATAAGTCATTATCATTTTGTCATGACTATTGAGGTTTATTTAATCATTATTGTGTAGCTTAGCCTTTGCCTTGTGATTCTTAATTCTAACACTGTTATAATGTTTGAAGATATTTATTACAGCTCTTTGTTTCATTTTTCTGCTCCTTAGCTTAATTAAATTTTATATTTTTAGTAGCACATATTTTTAGCACATAGTGTCTACTATCTCTGTGGAGTGTTGGCACATATAACATCTGAATTCTTGTTTCAGCCCATTTCTTTCCATACCGTGCCTGTTATAGATGAAGAAGTGTGGTCGTCATTCCATCCCCTTTTCACATACACCCATTTTACATTGGTGATTACCAGAGTCACTGAAAAGGAAATGAAAGTGAGTCACCTCTTGATATTTGGATAACTTTTATCCTTAATGTATATGTGGTTTTATCTATTTTTCTTTTATAGAAATTATAGCTTAATGTACAGAGAATTGCAACTCACTTCCCAAGGTTAAAGGAGCTAGGCCTTGGAAGATCAGCCTGATCTTCAAATCCTCAGCTACAGGAAAAGACCTCTGCCACCAGAACAGAACTGATCTTTTTAAGGAGCAGAGTGTTCTTAAGGCTAGCTGACCTGGTCATGCTAAATTTGATGTATGTAAGTATCTTAAAACCAGATGGAGAAAGTATAATTACTGATTTATTTTTGATTAATAATTGATGAAAATTAAGTTAGCCAATTTAAGCTTTTATCAGCTTGTTTCCAGAGCCCATGATGTCAAATCACATTCTTAAAATAATAAATTAATTTTGAAGTTGTGTGAATAGAGAAGAATGGGGCAGATTAAACCAAGAGATCTCTCTAATTTATAATCTACAACAATTTTACTTTGCTTCTTATACTCTGATCCACATTAAAAAGTATTAGTTTTATCCATAGCCAGAATATTGCATGTTGAAGGAATTGGACCAGGACCCCAGCCACAAAATTTCAACAACAGAGATAGTCTGTCCTATTTTTCAACAGGAAAGACTCTCAGGAGTCTCTTTTTGTCCCTTATTTAAACCAAGTACTTAATTACATCTTTGTAGCTGTTTATCCTTGTGAATTCACGTCAACAAAACATAGCTATGGTTATTTTTTCTTGAACATAGAGCTGAAGTTCACAGAGTTGATTAATAAGGTACAGATTCTGACTGACCTTATTCTGATGCACAGTTAATGTCAAACATATTCTGGGCTGAAATGTTATTTTGGTATACTGACTCAATCAGCATTGCACATGGAAACAGATTAGCAGTTGGGGTCACCAAAACTGACAGCCATTAGGCCTTGTGAGTGGGTGTTTTCTCTGAGTACATTCATTTGACAGTAAAGTGGCCAAGGTTAACAACTGAATTATGTAGAAAGAGTACAGGTCTACAAAATTAGTAGGACCTTCTGGATGGATTATTTCAGAGCTTAGTTGTTTAGAGGCAAGATTAAGACATTTTCTGCATGTGTGCTTAAGGTATGTGTGTGTGTGTGTGTGTGTGTGTGTGTGTGTGTGTGTGTGTGTGTGAGAGAGAGAGAGAGAGAGAGAGAGAGAGAGAGAGAGTGTCTGTTCTTCTCTAAAGGAAGTTGATTTAATATTGTGGAGCCATATTTATTTTGTATTTTTATTTTTTATGTATTTAGTACAGAGTCTGCAGGGTCTACAGGGTCTCACTATGAAGATCAGACTTGTAGTAATTCTCCTATTTTCAGCCTCCCAAACATTTGAATTACAGGCACATGCCACCACACTACGCCTCAGTCACCATCTCAGCTTGCTCTGGGAGTGGGGTTAGCACAAAATGCAGGAGATAGAACCCCAGATGCTGTGAGTGCCTATACAGGTGCTTTAGTCTGCTGAGCTATCTGGCTGGCCAAAAACAACAATTCTTTTTTTTTTTTTTTTTGGTACCAGGGATTGAATTCAGGACCTTGCACTTGACAGGCTGAGGTATTCTGCTGAGGTATCTCCCCAACCCCCCTGGAGCCATCTTTTATAAAAGCAGAGTTACTTTAAGAAGCTAAATGAGGCACAATAGGGCTTAATACATTTTGGAATTCTTAGAGTCCACCAAGACTCTCATACTACTGAAATTTGGATTTGAAGAAGATATCTGATTTTCCAAAGCTTACTAAAGCTTTGACACTGAAGAAACTAAAGTTTAGAGGTTGATTATGTGACACAGAAATAATATTTCAAATATCATTTTAATGGTATTTTAATTCAGATTATTTTGGCTTAGTTTACAGCAGCAGAATAATCATCCTACCAAGAAAAACACTAAATGGATAAAGGCAGCTGAGAGCTACCAGAGCAGCCATAACTTTAGTGAGCAACATCTTGGGGAAAAGGGCGCTCATTATAGTGTTGTAATCTCCATGTACTTTTCTACTAGAGACTAAAACAACTAATTTATAGATAATGGTATTCATAAAAAGCCTTAGTAAGTGTTGTTTTTAGTCACAACCAGTGGACCAACAAATGTCACAGAGGAAAGGGAAGAAATAAAGAGAAGCAGAGAGACAGAAACATAGAGTAGAGAGAGATCTTTAGGAGGAGTATGTGACTGCCAGTGTACAACTGCAAATATAGGTAATTTTGCCATATAGATGTACCTGCCAATGTTTTATATCAAATATTCCCAAATTAAATTTTGCTAAATTTAGAAAGGAAAATATATGCAGTCTAACTAAGCCTATCTTAAGAACATAAACTTACTTTAATATGTAAAGAACAGTCATTTATATTTTTCACATGAAGACATGAAAAAGTAAGCCAAAATATTCTTGGTGGATAGTGTGTTGGCCAGTGTTCCCTTCCAGTTTCTTGAGGTCTGGTTCAAAGAAATAGGTGGGGCAATAGATGAGGGTTAAAGCTTGATGTTTATTTTGGGCAAAATAAAAAGAAAAGAAGCACAAATGGAATTCTCAAAAAGAAAAAGGGCTCTGAAGGAAAAAGAAAATATACACACTAAATATAGGGCAGGGAACAGGATGAGCAAGAGGGCCACAGTGGGGAAGTCGAGGGACTTTTGTGTCTTCTTTATGACTCCAGATCTGGCCTGTCACATTAAAAGCTCAGCTGTCTTCACATAGCAAGTATTAAACACAGCACTCTCTGTCTGGTGGAAGGTGCTCTGTAGAAGCTTTCTGCTCAGAAGTACTGGATCTCTGTGGCTGGCAGGACTCAAAGACTGATCATGCCCCATGGCTAGCTGCTTGGCCTGTGTTTCCTGTCTCACTCTCATCAGATCTAGGGAAAGCATTATACCAAACAATCCTCATTTAAGAAAAAGAGAAGAAAGCAAAGCAAAGCAAAGCAAACAGGGCCAGGCAGATAGCTCAGTAGATAAGTGCTTGCCTGGCAAGCTCAGGGTCCTAAGTTCAATTCCCTTTACTGCAAAAAGAAAGAAAGAAAGAAAGAAAGAAAGAAAGAAAGAAAGAAAGAAAGAAAGAAAGAAAGAAAGAAAGAAAGAAAGAAAAGAAACCACTTTTAGCAAGCACTTTGCCAAAAGGACAGATAATAAACAAAATAAATATTTAAGCAAATATGACTACTTATGTAGATGCTACAAAAGTTCATACAAGTAAACAACTGGAATTAATGAATTTGGCAAAGTTGCTAAATGCACTCAATAAAAATAAATACACTTGTTTACATCAGCATTAAGAAAATGAAATATTAAAATAGATTTTATCACTATATTCAAGCAATACATTGGTATAAATTCATAAATAGAGAAAATTACCACACATATGGTTTGGAAAAAGGTGTACTGTTAAAAATGCCAAGTCTTTTAAAATAAATTGGAGATTTAGTATCATTTCACTGGAAACTTCAAGATTTATTTTTTTGCAATTACCAAGTTGATTTAAATATTTATATATGGATTTACAAGGAGAGAGAGACAGAGACAGAGAGAGAGACAGAGAAGAGTTGAGAGGAAAAAGAAAGAGACAACTAAACAAAAAAATAAAGTATAAAACAACAAGTTGTTTCATAGCTAAATGAAAAAGTGAGAATATGTGCAAAAAGAAAATATTTCAAATTGCACTATACTTATATATCATTTTTGGTGAGACAATATTTGTTCTGCCTATCCTAAAGGAGGGAACTTTTTTTACATTTTCTAATGTGCTTTGCAACTTCTTTTTTCCACACCAATATATACTTTTTAAATAATTGTATTGAGAAACAAATAGCAATGAGACAGTTTCAAAACCAATTTGTAGGACAGTTTCAATAATTAATAAATTGCATATTGTTGTCCTAGTGGTTATTCACTCTATAACATACAGACATGATATCTTGTCCACAAACTCTGTTAGAACAAATCTTTCTATTCACTGAATTAAGAGAAGGTAGCTGTATATCTATCCTAGTTTGAATATACAGATACAAAAATGATCATTCATTTGTATCTCCTTTTTTTGTTTAGTTTTGTCAGAGAAGGGTATTCCATTGTCATTTAAATATTGTAGGTGCATTAATTCAGCAAAATATTCCAACATAATCCAGGAGTCCATAATAGTAGCTGGTTTTCCATAAGACTGGTAATGTCAGAAGTTGTTGACTTGAGCCTTTCACAGCTGAGCATATTAATATGGCTTTACTTTTTATAGTTCATTTTTATTCTTTTCTGCTGGATGGTTAAGACCAAGAAAAGTATGACTTATATAACAAGAAATGTAACTTTTATATCTGATAAGGTCAGTCAAGTCCCCTCAGGATTTATCCTGAAAGCCTGTACTGCAGTTTGTAGATCCTTTGTCAGTGTCAGTCATGTGGATGAATCATGGCCATAGCTTGACCAATTTGCTCTCTGTGAAAGCCTGAGAGAATGTTTTCTCTCTAGGTGACTCTCCTTAGGCACACTCTACATTATTGATCAATTTCCTCTGTGGCCCTATAATCTCCTTTATCAGAAAATTTGGGGCACAACTGAGGTACATGATGTTACAGTACACTTCCTGAGTCTTCACTGACCTTGAAAGGGTAAGGCCAAAATGTTGGCTGTCCTTGCAGCCCTTCTTTATTTCTAATTTTTGGTTTGCAAATTTAAGTCGTTAACCCTTCAGAAGAGAATCTTAATCTTCATCAGGTTTTTGGAACTAGCAGTTAATTGGTAGGATTCCCACCCTGACTAACTATATATGCTGATACCTGTGAACTAAGCAACTGCACTGAAGATAGCAATGTGTAATATTAGGGTCATGCTTGGAATGTCTGTCATTTTGGTTTTCTAAGTATGTACTGCTTGTCATGCCATATCAATTACTGCCATTCTGTTTCTCAAGTAAATGTTTTAAAGAAAAGGGTAATAAATGAAAACAAGAGATAAGAAAAAGTCACAGGTATGTCCTGCTAAAATGATATATATGGTTAGATTTCTAAATTTTTATGTAAAAATATGTAACTTTATTCCTATGTTTAAATTTTTAAAATTTTTTTCTTCATATTCTGTAGAGACTTAAAGTTTAACACATCAATACTTGATGGAAATTACCTATCCTACGTTATGCCATAGATGTTTGATATTCAGACAAATAGTGAGGTTAAGCTCACTCAACACAGCAATATAGTTTTCATTCAAAATTGTTTCACTTTCTTGGGGCCAGAGAGATGGCTCAGTGGAATAAGTGCTTCCTTGGCAAGCACAAAGACCTGAGTTCAATCCCCTGTACTGCCAAAAACAAAGCAAAACGAAACAAAATTGTTTCACTTTCTTGTTTAGACTAATTCCTAGGTATCTAATTTTTTGATTTTATCTTAAATAGGATTATTTTTCTCATTTCTTTCTCTACGTATTCATTGTTGGTATTTAGGGACATTACTAAATGTTGTGTATCGTCTTTATATTCTGCAAATTTTTAAAATTTGTATTAGTTCCAATGATATTTGGGTGGAGTGTTGGGTCTATTATGTCAAGGATTATGTCATCTACAAATGAAGATTATTTGCCTTCTTCCTTTCCTGTTTTTAATCCCTTTTATTTGTTTCTCTAATCTAGATGTTCTTACTAAAGTTTCTCATATTGTACTGAACAAAAATGGTGAATGTAGACAACATTGTCTCTTTTTTTCTTTTTTTGCTTATTTTAGACGAAAAGCTTTCAATTTTTTTCCTCATTTAATGTGATGTTAACAGTAGGTTATATGGGTTTTTGGTTTTTTTTTTTTTTTTTTTTTTTGAGTTAAGGTCCTTTTATGCCTATTTTCATCAGGGTATTTACTATGATTGGATGTTTGATTTTGTGCACGTGTTTTTTTAGAACTATTGAGATGATCATGTGATATTAATATCTAATTCTGTTTATGTGATACATTTGGCTTATTGATTACATATGCTGAACTTTTTGTCCTTCTGAGATGGAACTCATTTGGCCTTAATAGATGATTTTATTTTGATAATTTGCTGCATGTTGCTTGTGAGTACCTTGTTTAGAATTTTTGCATCTATGTTCATTAAGGAAATTACCGTGGTGTTTTCTTTTTGTATTGAACCCTGTTTGGTTTTGGAATTAGGAGAAACTTAGGTTCTAGGAGTGTGTCTGGCAGGCTGGCTCCCCTTTTGATTCTACCAAAGAGCTTGAGAGGAATCAATCTTAGATCTTTCCTGAAATTTTGGTATAATTTGCAGTGAATTTTTTGGCTCTTGGGCTTAGTTGAAAAGATTTTTATTACTGCCTCTATTTCATTGGTACTTATTGAACTGCTTAGGATTTCATATGTTCTTTGTGGAATTTTGGGAATTTGTGTCTGTCCATTCTTTCAAGACGCTTCAAAATTTTGGAATGCTGTTTTAAAATATTTTCTATTAGTCTAAATTTTGGCACTATTTATCATGATTTAGGGACTTTTTCATTTCTAATTTTATTGATGTGATTCTTCTTTAAATAAGTCTGGCTAAAAATTTATCAATCTCATTTATTCCTTTGAAAAAGAGACTTTTTGATTCATTGATCTTAGCATAACTAAAAAAAGCACTCCTAAAATTCATACGAAATCCGAAGACACTCAGAATATCTCAAATGATCCTGAGCAACAGAAGCAAGCAATCAGAGTCTCAAATTTCACAGTATACTGAATAGCTACAGTGATTGAATAGAGTGAGATTCTGGCACAAAAATAGACATATTGATCAATGTAATAAAACTGAAGATATAGTAACAAACTCAGACACTTTTACCGATCTTATTTTTGAGAAAGGGGTGTTATGGCTTGTGTCTGGATGTCCTTTAAAGTCTCACGTGGGCTTTGGAATGGGCTTTTTGGAAGTGGCTGAGGCTAGAGTTTGTTAATGACCATGATAATCATGGTCAAATGCTGGAATTAAGGGGGTGAGTGTTACATCTACTGTAGGGCAGATAGCCAGCACACAGTATCCAGAACAGAAAGATTCTCATCACTTTCTCATTTCTTTTCTGTTTTTTACCACCATGAATTGTTGTCCCTCTGCTGTGCACCACCCTCCCTTGGAGCCAGCCTATTATGGACTAAAAGCCCTACAAACTGTGAGCTGAATAAACCTTTCCGCCTTTAACCTTGAGTGTTGGGTATTTTGTCTCAGCAAGGAGAGAAAAGTAACTGTGATAAGGAATCAAAGCATACACTGCAAGAAAGATAGCTTCTTTAACCAATGGTGCTGGTGAAACTTTAATCACATGCAGAAGAATGAATCTAGACCAGCATGTTACTATGGCAGTTGAGAAATGCTTCTGTCAGTGCAAAAGTTGGTTTGCAAACAGAAGCACTCTACAAAATTTTTCTTCTGCTTGTGAGCTCTGAATTGCATGAGGGAACAAACATGATCAGAGCTGTCTTCCTCACAAACGTGGGGTGAATTTAGTTGATGAATTTCAATATCTTACCCTGTATTGAAATCAAGTCAAAATAGATCAAAGATTGAAATAGAAACACTTAATCTGCTGAAAAATAAAAATAGGTAAAATTCTTGAAGACATAGACATTGATGAGGACTTCAGGGTAAAAACATTAATTGCAAAAAAATAAAAAAATCTAAGGACAAACCAATGTACTATACCAAATTAAAAAGCTTTTTCACAGCCAAGGCAAAAACTGAATAAAGATATAGCCTACACCACGGGGAAGTATTATGAGCTATTCATGTGACAAATGGTTAATATTTAGAATGTGCAAGGAATTAATAAAATTAAGAAACAATAAAAGATCCAATCAAAAATGGGTGACTGAAGTGAACAGCCACTTCTCCAAAGGAAAAGTGTAAGTGACAATCACTGTACTAATTGGAGGAGAGTTTCTGGGATCTTGACAAGATTTTGTCTCGAGAATAATGTTAGTTATACAGACACATTCACAGGTGGATGATTCATCAATCTTTAAAGTTAATATTTTTCACTTTTATTTTAACGTAATTCTTAAGACATTTACTAAAAAATTCAAAAGCATAATGTAGAAAATGTAATAATGCACCCTAAGGAGGGAACAGTCAATATGCCCTTGTAGAGCAAAACTCCAGAAGGAACTTGGAAAGAAGCTATGGAGTTAACTTTACAAGAAGGTAAAGGAACATGAAGGGGACATTCATGTAATTCCTTAGGTAGGATTGGAAAGGTAAATGTCTATTTTGGGGGTCACAAAGAGAGAAGTTTGTAAAGTGATAGTATGGATTAAGCAATATTCCAACATAAAAATTCTGGTGATATAGGATAGTGCCCTGCAAATTTCTGAACAAATTGCTGACACTTTTCCATTTGAAAGCCTTACTCCATTTAACAATCTACAGGACACAAATGCAGTGCAAGATGATCTCTTCTTGAAGATTGTCTACTGCCTCCCTCCTGGTACCCACTGCTTAGACATATGGCTACTCATTATCCCCAAGGGAGTACTGAGCAAGGGAAAGGGGAGAGTCAGGTGAGTTAATTAAGCAGCCAGGACGAAAGTTGGAGAGTGAGAGGTGGTTGGAACTAATAGCTAAAATGAGTTTGTTAGCTTTAATGAGACTTGGTTTTGGTTCCCTGTGACTATATGAAGAAATGAGAGCTGGGCTCCAGCTTGCTGTTTAATAAGGCCTCATCTGAAAGAACTTTTTGCATGCTTCACTCCAGAAGAAGTGAAGGGACACAGGACCCATTTAAGCTTTAGGCCTCAGTAGCCCAACAATGAAAAATATTAAAACTAAAATACAAACAGCACCTGTCTATACCAGGAAGTACCATACTATTAAGAAAAATGCAGTGGAAAAATGATACCTGCTTTCTGAAGGACCAGCAGCACATAATATTACTGTTATTTTCAACCAAATTTCAGTAATTTTAATTTTCAAATTACAGGACACATGCCAGTTTCTAACATGATAAATAATGACTTCATGCACTAGAATTGTCCCCTGACAATTCACACTGTCTTCTTCAATGGAGAGTGAGAATACCTATCTGTTACCATATATATTCATGTTTATATTTGGCAATCCCATGGAAATTATTATATCAGTTCATTCAATCATTAGCCTTTCTTTTCTCCTTTTAAAGTTTTACATGTGTTACAAAAGTCTTATTTCTTACATATTTCTTTTCTTTTTTCTTTCTTTTTCCTTTTGTATTTTAGGGAAGGGTCTACAGGGTGTTTAGGGTCTCACTACTAGATCAGACTCATAATGATCTGCCTGTTTACAGCCTCCCAAAACCTGGGATTACAGGGGCGTGCCACCACTCCAAGCCTCAATTGCCTTCTCAGCTTGCCCTGGGAACAGGCCAGCACAGCAGTCCAGGGACCAAATCCCTGGCCCATACACCTCCTTCAGGTGCTTTAATCTGCTGAGTTATTTGGCTGGCCCCAAAGTCATATTTCTAAGTTGTATGACTATAGCATATAGTGCTTCAGTGTATCTAATAATAACCAGTTTGTTGATCTGTATCAATCAGTGGTCTTTATAGAAAAAAAAAAGGCAAGTTATGTGCCAATAAATGATGGCAGTGTGTTCTGAAAAATATGTTAGGGAATTTTGTCATTGTATGCTATCGAATGCTATTATACAACCCTGGCTATTATAGATCAATTATAGGACATAAATCATCAGCTAATCAATAGGTAGCAAATACAAAATGTATCAACTATCAAACTATCATCCTGCCATCCAACTGCCATCTAACTATCATCTATCTCTTTGACCCAATTATATTCTGTGTTTTAATGCTCCAAGTTTAATTAAAAGTTAGTATTTAATCTTCGTAAAGTGAACTTTGAGCTTAAAATCTAGGATATATCTGCAAAGGCTTATTCAGGTCTCATGAATTTTCTCTAACAGGCTTCTGTATCCTCCACCTAAAAGCCAAGCCTAGATCATAATTTAATATCCAAAACCACTATGTATTCTACTCTCTAGGTTAGCAGTGATGAATCTAAGGCATGTATGCCACAGTGGGGTCACAGAGTGCAGGGGTGCAGTTGCCCGAGCATTGCCCAGCCATGGAGCATTGAAGGGTGATAACATGCTAAATACACTTTTACCTTTTAATCAAAAGCTATTTGAGGCTGGGGATACAGCTCTGCAACACAGGGTCTGCCTGACAAGCACCAGGTCTTAAATTTCATTCCCCTAGGGCCAGGGCGATGGCTCAGTGGAATAAGCACTTCCCTGGCAAACACAAGGTCCTGAGTTCAATCCCGGGTTCCACCAAAAAAAAAAAAAAAAAAAAAAAAAGTGAAAGTGATGGCCAAACAGCTCAGCAAGTAAAGCACCTGCAATCAGAGGCAGGGGCCAGGGTTTGATCCGGTAATCCTACCTCTTGGGAGGCTGTAAACAGGTTGATCGCTATGAGTCTGATCTAGTAGTGAGACCCTGAGCACCCTGTAAACGCTTCCCTAAAATAAATAAATAAATAAATAAATAAATAAATAAATCAGAAAAGCTATCATTTAATACTTTTTTTTTTTTAAGACAACGTATTTTAGTGTCCAAGTTGGCTTGTTTTTCCTAAACTAAAATCTCAGTATTCAGGTTTAACTTCAGTGTTGGCATTGTGTGATACATACTTGACGTATGGGGGCAGTTTGGGGTGCTCAGTCTTCCAAAGGTTCCCCGTCCCTATTCCAGGTGTTCAAAATAGTGCAGATAACATTTGCTGTTTCAGTTTTTAATTCTATCTCCACATAAATGCATATTTTCATGCCGAATTTATTGAACAGTATATAATCCACCCTTATACTCTGGGTCTAACTTTTGGAAGTGAAAATTCATATTTTTGAGTTATTTTGAAGGCTGGTAACTGTCTTCTGGTGGTGTAATGTATACATTTTTCACAAAGTTAAGGCCTGACTAATCTTCTAGGAGTGATGAAAAATACCTTTCCTTCTTAAAAATATCAAGGCACAAAATAGCAAAGATGCAGTTTCTCAGTAGGCTATCCTCATATTTAACCTGTTGATGGTCCCTGAGCTCTATGTTTCATCTTCATTCTGATTCATACATTCTGATTGCTTGCTGAAACAGCTCTTCACTTAGCTGAGAAAAACAAAAGGGGTGCTAGTCCTGAAAGTAGACTGAGGGCCGGCGGTATAGCTCAGCGGACTAAGCGCTTGCTTAGGTAAGTGCAGCAGCCAAGGTTCGATCCCTGCTTCTGCTTGCCGTGCGGCCTTGCCTTCTGGTGTGCTGAGCCGGCAATTGGAGTCTGGGCGTGGTGGTGCACGCCTGTAATCCCAGCCCTAGGGAGGCAGAAGGCAGGAGGATCACTATGAATGTGGGCTGCATAGTGAGACCCTGTGTACAAAAAAAAAAAAAAAAAGAAAAACTGAAAGTAGACTGATATAGACTGTATTCTAAGTACCTAATACTTACAAGAAACTCTCCAGTTTTCTAGGGTTAAAGTCTATGAAGGCTCTTTGATATAAAAGCTTTAATTTGAAAAGCATCTACAAAGTTGTCATGTATCAGTGGGCATTCAATGGTCAATGATCTCTGCTGTGTCATTAGGAGAAAATATTAATCTGTGGTATTCAAATCACCCTGTGGAAAGACACATTAAGGTAGGTATTCAAAATTTATCCATTTTCTGCTTTCTGTCTGCTAGCAGAATTATGGTTTCTAAATTATTCCTATGCCATCAGTTCTCCTGCCATTAATGACTATGTGAGCCAACATTAGCAGTAAGACATAAGCAGAAGTCTTCTGTGAAGAAGGGGGTCTTCTTTCCTGTCAGTGTTTGTTTGTACATGCAATAGTGCACACTATGATATCTGTCTTGAGTTTAGGATTCAGAGATGGACTGTGAGTGTAAGGAATTATTTGATCAACATTTTACATGGTGAGAGACACACATAAGCAATAATTTTTGATTCCTAAATATTCTTATGATCAAAAAATGGTAAGGAGGGGGATTTGAAGTCATCTTCTTAAGGCCAAGCATAGCTTATTCTGAAAGCTTGTCTGAAAGAAAACATATTTATTTCCATATTATTTTAGTAAAGTGGATTTTTGAAATGGAATACTAAACAAGTTATTCAGAAAACTCACCAAATGTGCTTTTGAACAGTATTTTTAGAAGCATGAAACATTTGCCTTGTGTTAAAAAATCAAGTATGGCATTAATTATAGACATTTAATATAAAGGCCCTTCTATGGATGCATATTTTAGAAAAAATATATTAAGGTATGTGACTTATTTACATTATTTGCACATATTGCTGAAAAGCAAGCACATAGAAGCTGCATGGAAATGGCAAAACCCTTAATGTTCTCGTTTCCATGTAAACTTGGATAAAACACTCATTTTCAGCCTGAGACATTTTGTATTTTTATTTTTTTAAATTTTTTGGCTCATTTTAATGAGAAAAGGATAAAATAGCAATGAAACAATTTCAAAAGCAGGTTAGTAGGACAGTTACAATAATTAATGCATTGCATATTGTCTTTGTGTAGTTATTCAGAGGACAAGATGTAGACATGAAATCCTGTGTAAATACTATCAGTACAAACCTCTACTCTCATTGAACTAAGAGAAAGTAGTTGTTTATCTTAACTATCTTGTATATACGTATGTATATTTTTGTCACTACAAAACAGTCCCTCCATTTACATTCCCCTTCTTTGCTTTGCTTTGTTGGTTTTTTTCATTTATTTTTATTTTTTAAAATACAAATGTCAATCAGACAGTTTCAAGAAACCTTAACCATACACATTCGATGAATTAATACATTGCAAACTGTTTTCATAAGGTTTTGGTATTGTACAAGGTGCATACATGATATTATATTTACAGATATTATTTTAACAGATATCTCTTATCAGTGAATTAAGAGTGTAGTTGCTTACTTATCTTATTTTTTATACCTGAATTATATCAAAAATTCAATAATTATTTACCTAGTGGATGACCATAGTACTAAAAGCTGACATAATATCCTGTCCAACCACCATTAGTGCAGATCTTGCCTCTCATAGAATTAT
>PVKA01035893.1:0-22273 GCA_004027165.1 Ctenomys sociabilis
AGCCTGAGAGAAAGTTTTCTCTTCATGTGACTCTTCCCAGGCACACTATAGAACTTCAATCTCTTTCCTCTGTGGCTCCACAATCTCCTTGCTCAGAAAATTTGGAGCTCACCTGAGTCTCATAATATTGCAGTACAGGTTCTCCTATGTCCTGAGTCTTCGCTGACCTTGAAAGGCTAGGTCCAAAATGTTGGCTGGCTTAAGCTCTTTGATCATGTGGTCCTGGGGATAAAACTCAGATCCTTGCACTTTCTGTGCAGGCACTTAGATCACCGAGCAGTCTCCCAAGCCCTTTAACAGTTATTCTAATGTAAGTATTTTTCGTTATTTCTCCAATTAATTTGTCTAGTTGAAAGTAACATTTCAAAATTTGGTGATTTATTTATCCTCCTATCTTTAATTCAAATTCTAAATACAGCATTCAATCTACATAGACTAAGAATTAATTTGAAAAATATATGTTTAAAGGAAGTTGGCTTGTTCACTTATTTTTCTGAGTTCTTCTAGTAGTGGTTAGGATACAGGTAGTTATCTTCCTTTCCTAGAGAATTTCCTTGTTAATACAAGTCTATTATTGATTCTGGTGATCTCTTGAGTCACAATTCTAATTTTACACATTCCATTTAGACTTTATCCTAATGAGAACTGTAAAAATTAATAATATTAATACTTTTTCTCTTTTCTGTGTTCTCTCAGACTCTGCTAAACTTTTAGTATCATTATTTATGCTAGGAACACTTTACTTTAAGTGTTACTTCAAGATTTCCCTCAGAATGTTTTTGTCATTTTTGCCCTTTTGAGAGCTCCTAGAATGATACTGGGGAAATTTTTTAAAAGTGAGTCACTAGAATACAAGGGGAGATTGCATAAACAAATAAAAAAGCCTCATATAGTATTGGAGGAGTGAAAAGTGAAAAATAATTGCTTTAGGTTTTTATTTACTCTACTGAAGTCTCTACAAAAATGGAGGTGTGCAAACTCATAATAAAGTTATGCTAATTTTTGCTCAAACTTCAAACAACACTAGAATTGCAAGCACATATTAATGTTGAAAATTGGAGGAAAATAGAGTTACAAATAGGTAAAATAGTTAAAACTCTATATAGAATGTTTAACTATTACATCCCTTAGCTTAACCAGCATTTATGGATAGGTATTACACATTTACTTCTGTTTAAAAATGGGAATTTCAGCATCTATTATACTTGAAAATGATTTTTTTTCTCTCTGGGAGACTCCAAGAATTGCGAAGGACAAGAATAGTACCTTACTGAAAAGATGGATGACTATGAAAGTCTATGTAATCCAATTTGCATTTATTCCCCTAACAGTGGAAATCAAGTGAATATAATCCACCACATTAAAATAGCTTACTAGTGTATTCCTTTCAGAAAGCTAAGCAATCTTTGAAAGTCTTTTAAATTCTACCTCTTTAGTGTATCCACATAGCGTTAGTGGAAATGTCAATCACCAAGCACTTCCCCACACAGTGAGTTTCTACTGAACTATTTTGTACATCTTCTCCTTAAACATAACAGATGTTAAGATTCATCCTTTTTAAATCTCTTTTGTCTTTACTGTAAAGAGAATAAAATAGGAAAAAAGGTAAAACAAATACAGTTTCTCTAAATATATGTGACAGAACTACAACAATATTTGTTCTATTCGATGACTTTGTTTTCAAATTAGTTGTTTAGATTACCAGATATAGACATGCACAATTGGTAAAAAGAAAAAAAGTTAGAATAAATTTAAAAGAAGTGAAATTTAAGCATTAACTTCTTTTAATAGACAAGCAGAAATCAGCAGAACAATTATACAAGGTATTCTGTATATATACATAAATATCTTTCCCCCCTTCTTGTCTTTCTTTTGTCCCTTTCCTCATGCAGTTGCCCCTCCCCTTAAACAGATACTCAGTTTTTGAAGTAAGCTTCTGTCTTAAAGTTCAGAGAACAAAAATTTGCAATACTTGAAAAAATAACAGAATAGAAAGGGATATAGACAATTTTAAGGAGCAGTAAACTTGGAAAAAGATATCTATGATTTGGGAATAAGTTATCCAATGGAGAGGAACATGAAGACATTTTTCAGGATAGGAATGCTATTAACTATAGACATATGTTAAAGATAGGACTCCTCGGATCAAGGTTATATAGCAATATTTGAGAGAAAAATTATACTTGTAATTAGAGGAATGGAAATATTTGAAGTTGATATCTCTAAGTTTTTAGTAAACGTAACTTACAGATTATGTCAATTGTGTTACAATATTCAGAAGTTATTCATTTCTATCAGATAGTGATAAGCTAATCATACGTATGACTATGTGAATAAATATAAAACAATTATGGATTCTAATAAAATACATTTTGTGCCAAAAAGAAATGCAATTCTTGTACAATGATGAATTCACTTTGAACATTTTATATAATCATAATATTGTAATATCTGTATATTGATTTAGGAAATGCAAACAAATCTACAGTAGCAAAATGCAACGCATTAACTATGGTAACTCTCCTACCAACCTGTTTGGAAGCTGTCTCATTGCAATCTTTTTCTCAATAAAATAAATAAATAAAATGAAACATTAATTGTATGTTTCTGAATTGGAACAAAATATTAATATATTAAATTGAGAAGGTAATATGCAATTACCACATTTTTAAAGACTCAAAAACAGAAGTTAGGAAATAAAAATGCTAAAGGAGTTGAGTGGAGATACCTCTGAAAGAATTGAAACGCTATGAAAAGTAATCTGCTGGTTTTCAATATGAGATTTCAGGATTTGGGTTTCTCATTATGGAGAATGGACTTGTAGTGAACCTCCTGTTTTCAGCCTGCCAGACGCTGGGATTACATGCTTACAGGCCTGTGCCACCATGTCCAGTCTCAATAGCCATTTCAGCGTGCCCTGGTGTTGGGGCTTGCACTACAGGCCGGGTATCGAACCTTGGTCCTCGTGTCTGTCTAAGCAAGCAATTTAATCTGCTGAGCTAACTAACTGGTCTTCACTATATTTTTCATTACAAAATAGTTAACCAGAAAAATGAATGGCTAATTTAGATCATAAGTACCAGGACACAAATGAATTTTTTATCATACTACGTTGACAATTACTTTAGACTATTTATTGCTCTTTGTATTTATTGACTTTGAGGCTTCATCAGGAATTAACCATTTCAATGGAACACATTTATTTTAGGTCATAGTTTAACTACTGTTGTTTCTGTTAATATGATTCTAGAAATTCCTCAAAATTTCTACATCTTGGTTTTATTTGTATTTTATGTTCTCCAGAAAGGTTATGTATAATTCTTTAACTATTACTTTTATTTCAGGTGGATTTTTATGCAGAACTACTAGTAGGCTTACTATTATTTCTGTTTTGATTCAGCTATTTGTATATTCTTTCTAATCTGAAAAGTCAATAATTCCTTGTTATTTAAAATATAAATTTTTTATATTATTGGAGTTGAATAGTATTAAAATTAATTCTTTATTTTTGACTTTTAAATGAATTATATTGTAATTCCCCTGGAAGTCAAGTTTGTCATTTCTTTGTTTTTCTTATGACCACTATAAGTCATAGGCTTCTATAATTATCCTAAGAAAATTTTAATTGAAAGAGATCCTTTTATTAATTTGATAGAGAACAAAATTGCAATGAGACAGGATGGTAGGAGAGTTACAACAACTAATACATTGCGTATTGTTCTCCTTGTAGTAGTCATTCATAGAACAAGATGCAGACATGATATCTTGTCCAAACAGTATTCGTACAAATATTTTTTCTCATTTAATCAAGAGAAAGTAGCTATATAGATATCCTACTATTTTGTACATACAGATGCAAAATTGTACTTAAATTATATCTCCTTTTTTAGATTAGTTTTCTATGAGGTGTGTATTCCATTGCCATCCAAATATTGTACGTGCATGAATTCAGCAAAATATCCCAGTATTGTCCACAGTAGTAGTGGGTTATCCACAAAACTGGCAATGTCCGAATCTGTTGACTTGAGTCTTCCACAGCTCAGCATATTAGCGTGGCTTCACTTTTCATACCTTGTTTGTACACTTTTCTGCTGGATAGTTAAGACCAAGATAAAGCAAGACCTATATGACAAGAAATGTGACTTTTGTATCTGACAAGGTCAGTCAAGTCCCCTCAGGGTTTATCCTACAAAGTGAGGTCACTTTGTAGATCCTTTGTCAATATCAACCATGTGGATGAGTCACGGACATTGCTTGACCAATTTGCTCTCTGTGAAAGCAAGTTTTCTCTCCATTTGTCTCTCTTTAGGCACACACACTATATCATTGCACATATTCTTCTGTGGCCCCTTAATCTCCTTGATCAGATCATTTGGGACAAAACTGAGTTACATGATGTTACAATGTAGGTTCTCCTAGGTCCTGAGTCCTCTCTGACCTTGAAAGGCTAAGGCCAAGATGTTGGCTGTCCTTGCAGCCCTTCTTTTTCTCTAATTTTTAGTCTGCAAACTTAGGTTGTTAGCCCTCCAGAAGAGAAGCTTACTATTACCCTATATCATATGCAGTTCAGTTTACCCTTACTATCTGTCTAAGTATCAGATATCATAGGCAGAAGATGGAACATATACTTTCCATCAATTTTTGATAAGATAAACTTCAAGTCTCTGCAGAATATGGAAAAAGAATTTAAAAAATAAAAAAATAGGAATAAATGATTACATACTTTTACACAAAAATGTAGAAATTTATCCATATACATCATTGTAGCAGAAGAGTCCTGTGACTTTTTCTTGTCTCTCTTTTTTCATTAATTACCCTTTTAAAAAAATTACTTGAGATATAGTCTGGCCATAATTGGTGTATTATGACAAGCAAGCAGTACATATTCAGAAGAACAGAATGAAAGGCATTTTAAGCATGAACCCAGTATCACACATTGCTATCTTCAGTGCATTGAAAGAGGTTTTATTCCTTTCCTTTGGTTCTTAAAAACTTCTGTGAAACTCTGCATTGCATAGTGATTGGTTTGGTTACATTTAAGAAATACTTTTGGTTAAATCATGTTGGGCCAATTTCACTATTCTCATCTGAATTTTATGACAGATGTCTCTTAAAATTTATTGGTTAATTTTTCTTTTTTTTCAACAGAATTGTGATTCCTGCAATTTAAAATGTAAACAGTTTGTTTTCTCAAGTGTGAGTCTTGCAAGGATTTTCTGTAACAACACAGTTAGGGGTTTAACACTAAAAAATAAAGGAAAGAAAGAAGAGGAAAATTTGAGGCAATCAGAGATAAAGAGATATTTATTCATTCTGCATTTAAAGCAGTTTTAGGCTAATGAATTTAAAGAGCTAACAAACATATTTCTTATCTTCAATAAGCCCTCTCATTGGGAAGATTAAATACTTCTGTAAATTTAGAAAATTAACAATTGTACAAAGTGAAGAAGACAGTAGTGATAGGATTTTACTGAATGCCCTAAAAACATATGAAGTATACTGAACTCAAAGCCTGAAGATAAAATAAAGCATAAATAATCAAATGAATTGTCTATAAAAATTATTCAAACAAGTCTTTCTTATTTTAATCACTTATGAAAGCTGTTTAGGTTTTAGCAGTATGAAATTTTATGTTAGCATCCTTTAAAACGATGTCTATTAAATGCCTTTGCAAAGTTTGATGTCATAGGGCCAGTGAGGTAGCTCAGCATCATACAATCCTGCCAAGTTTGAGCTACAGTACCACAAAAAATAAAATAAAATACTATAAATAAACAAAAAACAAAGTTCAACTTCATTTATATGTTATAACAATGCTAGCTTAATACTCTGTTGAAGTGTATG
Source organism: Ctenomys sociabilis (assembly GCA_004027165.1). Classification (NCBI taxonomy): domain Eukaryota; kingdom Metazoa; phylum Chordata; class Mammalia; order Rodentia; family Ctenomyidae; genus Ctenomys; species Ctenomys sociabilis. The sequence goes on from PVKA01035893.1 coordinate 5,845, forward strand.
TTGTAAAATTACCACATTACTTAAAAAATACTGTACCATCTACATGTCTTGGATATGGATAGATTTTTACATAAATTTTACTTTATTTTGGTGGAAATGGGGATAGAAATTAGACCCTTGTGCTTACCAGGGAACCACTTACTCTACTGAGCCATAACTCTGGCCCCTAAATTTTACTTTTGACTCATTAGAACCTCATTGTCTTCATTTTCACTTGTTTTCTTAATTAATTAAAATGTTTCATAAGCTATTAAACTACAGATGGCATTGGTGAGAAAAATTTAAGTTATAGACTTAAAACCGTTAGTTACTGACAAAAATTATTTTATAATGTCCTTATGGACCATTGTAATGAAAATTTATTTTTCTGCTCTGTAACAGACCAAACAAAATTAGAATTTAGAATAAATTTGAAGTATTATTTTGCTCTCATCACTTTTGACAGACCCAACTTCTTCCCACATAAAACCAACTACACTGTTTTAGTCTACACATCATGTATATATGACAAAAATAAAATTAATCTAATACCTAAAATTCTATATTACATGTCTATTCATAAAATTAAAGATAAATAGTAATGAATATTGAATGTTAACATTCCATATTTTCAAAAGCTTCGTGTTGTCAAATTGGAGACTTGGAGAAAAGGAAATGTATCAGTGGAAAGAGCGAGGAAAGAACAGGAGAAATGCAGTGTAGTCAATGTATGGTGTATGCATGAGCACATTTTATGTGAAAACAAATCTCGTTAATCTATACAAATAATAACCACTAATAAAGTATTATTTAAATGTAGTTGCTGAAGTATAATTCATCTTAGGTAGACAAAAGAAATAACTCTTAGTAAGTTATCATACACCTTAAAACAAAAGAATTTCACTTGGCAATCGTATGTTAATTACAATGTTTAAAATAACTGCATATAAGGAATTATCTGGCATCACAAGTTATATCTTTAGTGATACATTCAAAATTGGAATTTCAGTATTTTTTTGCTCTCCTAATGAGCCATCTGACAATATTTCCAGGTTTTAAATTATCCTACTAAAGTATAATATTCTGTAACACGTTGAGAGCTCAACAATATGTCTGTTTTGCAAAGGTCTATTTTATTTTATTTTAATTTTTTAATTTATTTTTTATTTTATTGAAGTGCAAATATCAATCAGACAGTTTTCAGACATCTTAACAAGACAGATTTGATAAATTAATACATTGCAAACTGTTTTCATACTGTTTTGGTATCATACAAGGTGCATACATGATATTATACTTACAGACATTATTAGACAATATGTCTCTTATCAGCAAATTAAGAGTGTAGCTGTTTACATATCTTATTTTTTATACCTGAATTATATCAAAAATTCAATAATTATTTTCCTAGTGGATGACCATAGTACTAGAAGCCGACATAATATCCTGTCCAACCACCATCAGTGCAAATCTTGCCTCTCATAGGATTATGTAGAAGCACAGCGTTATCTATCCCAACTGTAATGTCTATACACACACATCATGATTTTTTCTTTCTATACCCCATCCTTTGTCTACACCTGTCAAAGGTGGGCACTCCATTATCATTCAACTAACTTAGGTGCTTGAACTCGACAACAAAATCCAACACAATGCAGAGGCATCTACAAAAAACTCAGCCATTTTATCTTCAACAAAGGGGCTACAGAAGCTCACTGGACGAAAGATAGGCTCTTTAACAACTGGAACTGGAAAACATGGCTTTCTACATGCCAAAAACTAAAACTTGACCCAGCTCTATCACCATGCACTAAGTTAAAGTCAAAATGGATTAAAGATCTAAACATTAAAACAGAAACACTCAATCTCCTGGAAGAGAAAGTAGGAGGAACTCTTGAAGACATAGGGGTAGGTAAAGAGTTCATGAACAAACATATATTCGCATGGGAAGCACTTGAAAGAATCAACAACTGTTATCAACTCTTCTTAAGGAGCTTCTGCAGGTCAAAAGAAATTGTCAACAGAGTGAAAAGACAACCCAGAAACTTTGAAAAAATCCTAACTGATAAGCGATCAGACAGAGGACTAATGTCTAGAATATATAAAGAACTAAGATATAACAGGGACCTCAAAGTTAAAGTCCCAATTCAGAAATGGGCATCTGAGATGAATACACACTTCTCAGAGGATGAAATTAAAGAAGCAAATAAATATATGAAAAAATGCTCCACATCACTAGCCATTTGTGAAATGCAAATAAAAACAAGACTGAGATATCATCTCACTCCAGAAAGAATGGCTATCATAAGGAAATCAACCAACAACAAATGCTGGAGAGGTTGTGGGGAAAAGGGAACACTTCTCCACTGCTGGTGGGAATGTAAACTGGAACAACCATTGTGGAGGTCAGTGTGGAGACTCCTGAAAACAGTAGGACTAGAAATCCCATTCAAGCCGGCTATCCCCCTACTGGGAATTTTCCCAAAGGATTTGGAAACATTGTATCATAGTGATATATGTGTACCTAGGTTTATAGCAGCACAATGTGTGATAGCAAACTCTTGGAAACAACCAAGATGTCCATCACATGAGGAATGGTTGAAAAAGATGTGGTATTTCTATATAATGGAATATTACTCAGCTATTAAGAATGATAAGTTTGAAGCATTTAAACTGAAGTGGATGCCACTTGAACATATACTCATAAGTGAAATAAACCAGACACACATGTCTAAGTATTGTATAGTCTCTCTAGTATAACAAGCAAAAAACAGAAATACAAAAGGAAACGTACAACAACAACTAAATTCAATTGAGTCCAATAAGGCAAAATGAATGGCATATGCTGCAGGATACTAATCAGTTTTTCTTCTGGATGGTTAACAACCTAAGATCACAAATCAGAGTTGGAGAAATAGAAGAGCCAAAAGGCCAGCCAACATTTTGTCCCTAGCCTTTCAAGGTCAGCGAAGACTCAGGACATAGGAGAACCTGTACTGCAACATCATGAAACTCAGGTGAGCTCCAAATTTTCTGAACAAGGAGATTATGGAGCCACATAGGAAAGAGATTGAAGTTCTATAGTGTGCCTGGGGAGAGTCACATGGAGAGAAAACTTTCTCTCAAGCTCTCACAGCGAGCAAACTTGTCAAGCATTGGCCATGACTCATCCACATGGTTGACATAGACAAATTATCTACAGAATAATGTACAGGAGTACAAGATAAACCCTGAGGGAACCTCACTGACCACATAAGAAACATAAAGTACATGTGTTGGTACATAAGTCTTGATCTATCTAGGTCTTAACCATCTAGCAGAAAAGTATAAAAATGAAGTATGCATTGCGGGGCCATAATATTAAGCTGAGCTCTAAATGACTATGGTCCACAACTTCTGTGAATAACTCACTATTGTTGTGCAAATGTCTATTTTAGAATGATGATAATAATAATGAATTGATGTTGTTCTGGAAATGGAGTAATATCCAAGTTAAGTCATTTTGTATGTCAGCAGCCATAATGTTTTCCTTTATAGTGGATGTGCATTTTATGAACTGGTAAAACATAGTACTATGGTCAATTCAAAATATATTGTCACACAGACTTAATATTCTTGATATGTTAACACCAAGGACTGAAACAAACTAAGTAAAGATCTTTCACTGTACTCAATTAAAATTTCCTAGATACCTTATGTGTACTTTTCTAATGTAGGCAAGGTCTCTAATATATATCCAGACATTTATAGTTATATGTATCAAATAAGATTATTTCAGACTTCCATTATTTTGCCACTGTGGCCTTGTTTAAGCTACATAAGTCTTCTAACACACTAATTCAACCCCATGTTCTAGCTTTCAATTATCTTACCTGTTTTGTGATAGCAATGTTGGAGATATATTGTTCAGTACTTTGTGCTTGTGATAAAATTGGATGTTACTAGAGACTCTACTCATAGGGGAAATAGATCAGACTCACATGTATAAATGTCATATTGTCTCCCTAGTATAAGAACCTGAAAAAATAAATAAAACCTGAAAGCTATAATAGATATGTTAAAACCTAAAGTAACTGAACATAAGGATTAAGCAATGAAGATGAGGGGCAGTAGAAAAGATAGGATGAAAGAAAGGAGGAAAATCATACAAGTGTATGTAGGATAGCTGAGATTATTGTACTTCTAATTTCCATCAGTTTTTTGAAAATACTTGATATTTAGAATTTTTACTTAGACTGCATACTGATATCTTAAATCTAGATAGCTACACTGAGGACAGTAATGTTTGATACAAACACCACATTTGAATACCTCTTATCTTAGTCTTTTAAATTTTCTTATGTATTCAGGACAGGTTCTACAGGTTCTACAGGGTTTCACTACATAGATCAGACTCATAGAGATTCTCTCATTTTCAGGCTCACAAGTACTGGGATTATAGGCATGCACCACCACGCCCAGTCTCAATCTCTCTCAGCATGCCCTGGGGTCAGGGCTGGCACAGCCTGCCAGCAATTGAACCCAGGTCATGGGGCTCTGCCTAAGCAGGTGCTTTAGTCTTCTGAGCTATCTGGTTGGCCCCTTGGTCTTCTAAATGTGTAGTTTTTCTATTGTCTTATCAATTATGATTATATTCTCTTTAACTTAATTTTTAAATACATTTTTTCCAATGTCACAAGGCTATATATGTTCATTTGTGCAACAGTTTTGAAGATAAATATAGGTGTCTGATGACCATTATTAATTTAGTGTTCTTCTTTTTGAAATGTGTAACGTATCTATTGTCTCATGTTACCTTGTTTCTTTCTTTGGTTTTACTATTTGTTTTCACTCTGAAAAATAAAACAAAATTAAATTTGAAAAAGTAAAATAAATTCATTGTGCAATGAGATGGTTGTCAAGAATTCAGTAATAGGGACATCCAAATAGCTCAATGGATTAAAGCACCAGGAAGCAGGTGCAGGCGACGGGGTTTCATCTCCTGGCCTTCTGTGCCAGCCCTGCCCCCAGGGCAAGCTGAGATGGCTATTGAGACTGGGCTTAATGGCATGTACCTATAATCCAAGCTCTTGGGAGGCTTGCAAGGAGGTAGATCGCTACAGGTCCAACCTAGTAGTGAGACCCTAAACACCCTGTAGGACCTTTCCACACCAAAGGAAAAAAGAATTCAGTAATTAAAATATTTTTGAATATAAAATAAAAATTTAAAAAATCTGAACACTTCACTTCTAATAATTGGAATAATACAATTGGTCTATTTCTGGCCTTCTATTTAAAATTGTCCTGAATATTGAAGGTTGCATAATTAGGAATAAAACAAAATTAAATTAATCTATTTTGGAAATCAAGAAGAAAAATCTATATTCCACAGAAAAAATATGTATTACAGTAAAAATATTAGAATAAATACAGTTAAAATTTTTTGGGTGATGCAACATGAACATGCCTATATGTTTATTATGAACTTGTAGTGAACGCTCTAAAAATGAAATCAAGAAAACTGTATCACAATAATATAAAAAGTAAAATGCTTACAAAAATCATTTACAAGGAACTTAAAAACTTACATTCAGAAAACATTGAAAGAAATTTTAAAAACAAAACAATACATATTCTATGATCAACTATTAGAAGGTTCAGTATTACTAAAATGTAGAAGTACTGCAATTTTTCTTCACCTTTATTATAATTGCTATTAGGAACCTGTATGAGCTTTGATTTTAGTTTTCACATGAATATTTAAAGATAATAAAATAGCTAAAAGTCCCTTAGGAAAAAGTGATTTTTAAAGACTCACCCTACCCGATTTTAATGTTTCCTTCAGTGCTAAAGATTGTGCACTGACAATACACTATAATGAAACACCTGGTGATAAACTCATTTTCTATAATTTCATTTATAGCTGTAGCAAAATACTAATATCAAAATTTATCATCTTAATTTTCTTTGGTATTTAGTTTGAAATAAATTTCCATGAAAAACAAAATTTTTATCCATTGACACCTTCAATTTTGGAATGTGTTATCTTCAAAACCCAAAGCCCTATAAATATTAAATAGTAACACTCCATCTCTTTTTCTCCAGCCCTCTAAACTTCATTTTCATATTTTCTCTTTTGAAATTTGACCCCTGTAGGTTTCTTACATAATGGAACCAAGGCATATTTGTGTTCCTGTGAATGGTTTGTTTCAAACAGAATTTTTGTACTCAAGTTTAATACATCATGTGCTAGACATCATATACGTAATGCTGAATGGCGTTCATTGTATATAGTTAAATAATATTCTATTAATGAATAATATTCTGTTTAAGTGAATGCCATATTCCAGGCAAATTGTTAGAATCAAATATAAGATCCTCATCTGAAAATGAAAGTGTGCGTGACTTGTTGAACTTTTCATCCTCCACAACTATGAAACATGCATGCCTCTTCTTTATTAAGTGCACAATCTGTGGTATTCTTGTACAGTATAAAAATAACATAAATGAATATTGTTCTTTCTTCTCTTAAATAATTGAAATATAAATTTCATGAAGTCAAATGCCTAGAGATTCATTGTTTTGCTGTAACATAAGAAATACAGTGTGCTTGATAACAGCACTGACTGATTAGGTCGGTGACAGAGAAACTGCATCATAGTAATTAAATTGTAAATATATGAGAATCATGAATGTCAAATAAGAGATCAAATAAAAGTTACAGTGTAACTATATAGTTGGTCTTTTCTGAAGTGGAAATACAGTTATTTATGCAAACACTATCACAATATAACTAAATATATAGCTGGTTTAGAAACATATATAGGTTAAGCATGTGCACACATATGTACAATACATGAAATAAGATTTTATAATTCTGAAGAGGGTAGTAGAAGATAAATAGGGAATAAAAATTGCATGATATATACAAAAACCAAATGTTAAATGTCAGAGTAAGCCCAACAATACTAAGAATAACTTTAATTATAAATAAGTTAAAATGCAATCAGAAAACAAGGTCAATTAGGCTGAAGAAAGATAATGTAGCTATTTTCTCCTTTCTTACTGCCTAAGTGTCTAATAATGAAAGAACTGATTTAAAAATGTAGAGTATAAACACAATGGAATAACATTTGGGTTAAAAACACAGGACTTTCAAAAATTAACAGTGAGTCTGGAGGACAATATGTTAAATAAATCAAGTGAGGTTCAGGAGACAAACTTTAAAGATAAAAATATATTGAAAATAAAAGGAAAAAACAGATATATCATAAGAACAACAGTCAAAAGAGAGACATAATGTCTCTCCTATTACCATAAAATATATTTTAAGAACACAATATCTGAACTGACAAGGCACAACTATTACAATGATAAAATATTCAATCCACCAAGCAGTTTTAATAATTGTGAGCATGAATGCCTGTATGAAAAAGAAAAGATCCAAGTAATGTGAAGTAAAGGTGGACAAATTTGGACTAAAAAATCACTATTAAATGATAATATTCAGAGATACTCCTCTCTCTGTGTGTGTGTGTGTGTGTGTGTGTGTGCTGGGAATTGAACTCATGACTTTGCATTTGCCAGACAGGCACTGTATCACTGAGCTATATCTCCAGCCCTTCTATTTTAAATATTGAATACAACTGTAATGAACAACAACATGAAATTACAAGATTTTGGCAACACTACATATATATATTTTTGCAAATTCTGTAGAATTCTGTATCCAACAATAGCATGCATTCTTCTCAGTACACCAAACTCTCCACAAAAAATTAATAGTTCATTATAATAAAAATCGAATTTTGAAGAAACAAAATCATGAAAAGTATGTTTTCTGATAACAGTGGATTGATATCAGAAATAAAAAGATGAAAATGTTTGGAAAATTAAAAGATATACCAAAATTACATGATATATTTTCCTTTCTTCCTTATTCTTCTTTTGTCCTCCTCTTCTTCCTCTTCCCCATCCTCCTGCTCTTCCTTCTCCTTCTTCTTTTTGGTACAAGGAATGAGAATCACAATCTCATGCTTGCCAGTCAGGAACTGAGGCACTGGGCTACGTCTCCAGCTAAATATTCAGAAATTTGAGATAATTTTAATATAAATGGTGTCCTATTCAACACAAGATGTGACAGCATATTTCATGGTGAGGTGAATATCAATAAAAAAGTGTATTGAAATTTGTAAATACTAGGAGAAAGGGGTGAACACACAACAAATCATAACTGATGGGATGCAACCACAGCATTGGTGAAAAAGATATGTATAGCTAAAGAAACCTCTTACTCTCAACTAAAATGCTACTTTTCAAAATTTTCCATATATATTTCCAGCATCATTTTTATTTTGATCATGTTATTTTATCATACTAAAGATTTGTGCAATTACTTCTTTCTTTTTTGACCTTTTAAAAAAAATAGTTAAGGAAAGTATAGTAACAATTGATATGGCATTATAAATGGTACACATTTAGAAAACCAAGATGAGAGGTATTTTGATCATGATTTTAGCATTATACATTTTTGTGCACAATACAGTTTCTTAATTCTCAGATAGCAACATAGGAGTTAGGGTGAGAATTCTACCCTTTAACTGCTATGTAAAATGCTATTTTTAAAATTCTAAATCAAGAGGAGTAAACTAAAGCAAAAACAGAGCAAACAAAGAATAGGTAAATATTAATTAATTAATATTAGACAAATACATTTGTGAAACAAATTATAGGTAGAAAATAGAGAGATTACAAAATTTCCTTCAATTCTCTTTTTAAATTTTTTATTGATTTTAATATGAAAAAGATAAAATAGCAATGAAACAGTTTCAAAATACTTTAGTAGGACAATCACAATGATTAATACATTGCATATTGTTGTTTTCATAGTATTCAGAAGAGAAAATGTAGTCATGATATCTTGTCTAAATATTAGTACCAACTAATATTTCCCATTGAACTAAGAGAAAGTAACTGTATACCTATCCTAACTCTTACATATACATATTTTTTTCATTACAACACGGTCCTTTATTTATATCCCCCTTTTTTGTTTTGTAGCTACAAAATTTTGAAAAAAATGTAGTTATCACTTTTTCAAAAATTATTCTAACAAAAGAAGGAATATATTTTCATTAATTTTATGTTGTAAAAAGTACCATGATACCAAAGTCAAAGATACCATACATAAGCTACTACTTATTCTATTGCAGATGATAACAAGAGAAAATTATTTATTATATGGACACAAACTTTCTCAATATTGTGTAAGAAAATTATATTAAACAGTATGTCAAAATGAATATACCGAATGATCAAGTGAGACTAACATCAGAAAACTGTTGATTTAACATATAAAAGTAAATTATTATAATACCTCACATAATACAGTAGGACATAGCAGCCATATGCTCATCTCAATAAACTCAAGGTATAGTTATGCTAAGATAGGAAATGGTTTAGTCATGAAGACATTCAATAAGCAAGGGGTCAAAAACAACTTCCTCGACGAAGGTCTTTAATTAGCTACAACTTATAAGGAAATAGAAGAAATCTTATAAATTTATCTGATCATGGGAACTAATAAGTAAAATTATCTTTTTTTGAAATAATGTGACCCTATATACATACAAATTTTCAGAAACCCTTAAACTTTATTAGAAAACAAGTCCAGGATATCCAGGTTACAACATACTTAATACATATCAAAAAATAAAATGTGTTTCTATCCATCTGTAAAATTATCATTGTCGGAAATAATGTGATCCTATATGTAAATTTGATAAGTAAATTACATGAAAATGCAACAAGTCCATAAAAGGCAAATGATCTTGAAAAAGAACAACAGTTGAGAGGGACCCATATTTCCTGACTGAAGTCTTGCCACAAAATTACAATAATCACGATAATGCAATAACAATTAATGGGCAGATATAGAGATTAAAATAAATCTAAGTATCTATAACCAGTTGAAAATATCATAGATCGAACTCAGTATCTTGCACTTGCCAGCCAGGTGATCATACCCTGGACCTAACCAGTTGGCTTTTAGAAAGAATGAATAACCTGTTTTTGTTTTTTGGTTTTTTTTTTTTTTTTGTATTTAGTATAGAATTTACAAGTTTTACAGAATCTCACCATGTTGGTCAGACTCGTAGTGGTCCTCGTGTTTTCAGCCTCTCCTGGGATTACAGGTGCACGCCACAACGCCCAGTCTCAATTGCTGTCTCTGAGTGCCTCGTGGGCTAAGCAAGCACAGCATGCTGGGGATCAAACCCTGACCGCTGGGTCTGCCTAAGCGTGTGCTTTAATCTGCTGAGCTATCTGGCTGCACATTGAAAAAGCTTTTTTAACAATAGCAGTTGGTACAACTGGATCTACATGTGTAAAACTGAAAGTGCAGGTCATTTGCAATTGAGAAAAGCTTCAGCTGATTTTGAAATCACTGTCAATTACTAAAATCATTAAATGAATAGTCAACATCTGATCAACACATTGCACTTCTTGTGAATACCAAAAATTTCAAAATATATGCACATGAAAAAATTATGCATGGTGATATCCACAATGACACTATTTATAATTGCAAAAGCCTGGAAATGATAAAAATGTTTATCAATAGAATACACAACTAAAACACAGTGCAAGCATTAAATGAAATATTAATCAACAATAAAAATAAATGCAGTACTTCTATATGCTACAGCATGGGCTAAACTTGGATTATTCTAGGTGCAGAAATCCAGACAGAAAAACACATTTCATGTTTTTGTTCAAAAGATTATGATATCCAAATTTGTACAGTTATAAAGTGAATTAGGTATAGTCAGGGTTTTGGGGGAATGTTGGAACAGATAGTTATACTTAAAGTACATGAGATTATTTTCTAAAATAATGACAATGTTTTAAATTTTATTTTTATAACTCATGGATAGTTTGTGAGTATAAGAGAATCCACTTAAATTTGTAGTTCAACCTGGTTAATTTGTGTGGAATATGAAATATATCTCATTAATGATTTTAAAATGTAAAATATATCAAATTAGTAACCTAAAATTTAAATGACAAATAGATGAAGAAAACAATCACATCTACTCATAAGGAGATAGTAGTTCAATTGTTTTCAACATTTGGATTAATGGATTTATATCATCCTATTTTGTATTACTCAGAGATAAGACACATGAGGAGGGCCGGCCTGATCGCTCAGCAGACTAGTGCCTGCTTAGGCAGAAGGCAACAGCAGGGGTTCAGTCTCAGCATGCTGTGCCTGCCCAGTTCCCCGAGCACTCTAAGAGGGTGATTGAGACTGGGCGTGGTGGCACGTGCCTGTAACCTCAGCACTTGGGAGGCTGAAAACAGGAGAATTACTACAAATCTGATCTACATAGTGAGACCCTGTAGACCTTCTGCACCCTATCCTAAATACAAAATAGAAAGAAAGGAAAGAAAGAAAGGAGGGAAGGAAGGAAGGAAGGAAGGAAGGAAGGAAGGAAGAAAGAAAGAAAGAAAGAAAGAAAGAAAGAAAGAAAGAAAGAAAGAAAGAAAGAAAGAAAGAAAGAAAGAAAGAAAGAAAAGAAAAATCACGTCAAGAGGGGGTTTAACTTAGGAAGTTAATACATGCATTCAAAGTGTCTTCACTAATTTCAGTCCCATTATACTTGCCACTTATCACATTTCCTCTCCAAAAGCCTAGGTCTGAGATAGATCTTAGTTTTTGGCTTGAATTTCAATATTTTGTTTTGTGACCTGAGTGAAGTAATTAAAGCTAGTTCTAAAAATAGTTTTTAAATTACATAAAGGATGTAGAACTGACTGAAATTAATAATATTGAATTGAATTTGTTTAAAAAGTTAATGTTTAACATCATGGCTCATAATAATATAATCACTTATATAGTGAGTGAAATTTATATCTCGTCTTTATATAGATAATAGTAATGTAAGTCATAGAGCATACAGCATGGCTGGTTTGATAATCTTTGAAAGGAAAAAGACCTGGAGATGATTGCACACTGGAAAACCACTGTGCTGTTTCTGTGACATGTGGATGGAAAGGAGAAAAAAGACATAGTCATAAAAGCTTGAACAAATTTAGGGTACTTTGTTAATGTTGAGTATTCCAATAGTGTCATGATACTCTATGTTGAACAAACAGATTCTCTTATTATCTTCACCTGAAGGCACCACATTTTAAGAGAGACAATATGGATTTTTTTTGGACATGATATAATGTCTCCCTCTTGTACTATCAATAACTGCTACATAGACAACAGTATGCAATGTATTAATTATTAAAACTGTCCTATTACTTGGGTTGAAAGCTGTCTCATTACTATAAGTTTCCCAATAAGATTAAAACAATAAACAGAAAGTGGTGTCAGAAACTTGTAATTTCAGCACCAAGGGAGACTACAGAAACAAGATTCCAATTTTGAATATTGTTTGAGCAATTTTACATTACTTTGGACTAAAATGAATGAACTAATGAGTGAATGAATGGATGGATGAATGAATAAGTGATAAATAAATAGGACTGGGAAATGTAGCTCATTTACAGAACCACCCTGTGTTTGACCCTTAGCACCATCTAAAAAAGCAAAAAAAAATGACAATGACAAAATAAAATCTATCCAGGGATTATGCAAATTATGGTAGAACATATGAAAATATTAAAGAAAGAATAATTGCAGGAAATGAATATATGTAGCTCAAAACAGAAAATAAGAGAATATAATAGTAGTTGCCAAATATTAAAAAAATGCTCATGTGGGAAAGGACTACAATCATTGCATATGGTTTCTAAGAAAAAAAAAAATCTAGAACAAGTAGAAGTTATATATTTCTTGAATCACTGCAAAGGGAGAATGTCTGATTACCCATGCTATTCTACTATAATGGTCACTATTTGTCATCATGAGTTTAACTTCTGTGTAAGTTGAAAAGCAGACTACAAGCCTAACTTTCAAAGATGCTAGAATAAGTTTTCCAGCACTAGATAGATGTTCTCAAAACCAGAAAGAAGTATTTCTCAAAATTCTGAATAAATGGAAAATGGAGGGACCATTTAGTCGTATGGATTATAATTTTGTATCGTCTTAATAGCTTGAGTCTCAGTATTTGATGATACTCATGTTTCAGCGGAACGACTTGGTTTTATTTGGAAACATAGCAACTAATTATGATATTTAGTCACTTGAAAATTTTCAATTTATTTTAAAGTTCAAACAAATCCTGAAGACATTTTGCAAAAGGTGCTTGACATAGCAACAATTCTTTGAAATTTTATAGGGAGAACAAATAAATACTTGCAGGTAAATTATGATGAAAAAAATAAATGTTACCAAAGAATTGAAAAATCCCTCTTGGTTTTCTTGCCTGTGAATTTAAAAAAAAAAAAAAACAATTAAAACAAAGGAAATGAGACTTGAATATTAATATATTAGTCTCTTACTAGTTTGACAAATTCGTTCTTTATACATTCTGCTTGTATTTTCTCCACACCATTACTGCTCAAATCAAGGGAAAAATTATCCCAGGGTATGCAGATAAATAAGTTATTCATATCTTGGAAAAAGAAATAATCTGAAATGAATTTGGTTTTCTCTTCCTGCACATGTATTTGATTGAGTACTGTAATTCTTGTGTGTAGTTCTTTGTAATTATTTTATCTGATATAAATCTAAGACATTAACGAGTGCCCTCTTCTCTGTACTTTCAAAAGGAATCAACTGTGTATATTTTGTTCCAATCCCTCAAAGGGCAGCTAAGTGCTACTGTTGATGGTTGCTCATGTAATACATGAATATATCAGTGATTCAGAGAGTCTTTATCCCCAAAATAATAAAGACAAAGATAGCTTTACTGTGTTGTAAGCCAGTGGAATAAGGATTTTTGAATGAACACATTTTCTTAACATTGAAGACACACAGTATACTAATATATTTCGATTGCTTATTATAATGGCTGGTGTAATAAGTGAACTTCTCTTGGATACATGTCCACCCTTGTGATCCAAACCCACCTTTTGATCTGGATTTAGTTGGAACATTTCTGTGATAAGAAAGTGTCATGTATTGTTTCAAACTCTAAATACATACCATGATTCTTTTGCCTACTTTCTCATGTCTTCTCCAAGAGTATAAAAGGGAATGTTGGGCATGATGTCCATAACTGGATAATCTTCTATCAAATTGGTTTTGGGCCAATGAATTAATATAGCAACTGAAGCCAGACATTGCTTTCACAGCAATCAACAGTTCAAAAAGAGATGAATCTATCCCCAAAGCAGAGGAAATGAACAGTCACAAGAGAAAATTCTTACTCAAGAGAGTGAACTAGAATGTGTCATTTTTCTGGATGATCTTTTTATAGGGTGATCAAGAGGCTTTCATTTAGTGAATACATTTGCTCATTCAGTTTTGGAGAGTTGCCCTTCATTTATTCTTTTCCTTTGGAAGTACTTTCGAGTGCAAATTACTGCTATCAGAAGCCTTGAACTGAGAGGCTATTATTCTCCTTGCTCAGATTAAATTAATTTTGAACGGTTTAATGCAGCATGTCCGAGCTGCAAGTCCAAGTGGTGTCAAATCTATTTCTCTGCTTTTTTAAGCTACACCTTCAAGGGCAGTATGATTCATGGTGAATGTGTTCGTCTAATGTCTTGCTAAGTGTTATTATTTTCTTTCATTTGCAAGTCATGAGGCTACAAATGTTAACCATTCTCCTCCTAGCATTGTATAAAGAATGCATAATTTAAACCAGACTGATTTTTCAAAAGGGTGCTTATTACATTTACTTGCTCTACAAATGAAATAAAGAAAAAATACTCTGTACCAGAGCAAGAAGTTTAAAAGCTAATGAAACATTAGAAAGAGAACTGCTTTGAGAAGCATTGCAACATTATCAATGTTGTGGTAAGAAGGAATTATCTTGGTCTAGGGCTATGTAATAAAATAAAGAGGTTTTAATGACTGGCTATATACTTCTGTTTGTGTTTTGCAGAGTTGAAAGAAAAAAAATTAAAAAGATTATAAATGTTATTATTAACTCTCTTCCAGTTCAGTCAATCTACTGTCTCTCCAGTATTCAGTCTACCTAATGTGTCATTGTAATGTAGTGTTGAAGTTTTCTCTGTGTTATTGGAGATCAAAGTCAAAAGAATGCCAATCGATCAGTAACAGAGTAGAAAATGTACATTAAACAGAAGTTTCAGAAACCTATCAACCTTGTGTCTGTGTAAAGTATTTAAAAGTTAAGCTTTAGACAGTCTTTTCTATAGTTCTAATCAGCAGTCCTATAGATTAAGAAAATTAATGTTTTTAAAGGTCTTAGATAAAGATTGATGTAAATACTATATTGCAATTTTTCTTCAGAGTATAGAAGAAGCAAAGATTGAGGATTTTGTCCTTTCAAACACTGTTTATGCATTTTGTGCTTGTAATTTTACTTTCTTTTTTAGTGAAAAATAGTTACAGGAAGTTTTTTCTTTAATAAAATTAAAAATTCTTATTCACAGACAATAAGATAAACATGATAAGTAACAATAGAATTTTATGACAATACAATACTGCTGAAAATATTTGAGCCCGTTGTTTTTAATATCAAAACATAAGAGTCTGCAATCCAAATAAGATTCATTGGCAATTCAGGCATCATATCTCAAGAAGGTCAATGATTTGTTTAGCAATATCTGGAAAAGGAAAATCATTAAGAGCTGGATTGGAACATAAGAAGAGTTACTAAAGGTGCTATTATATATGAAAAGAATACAAAGAATAAATGACATTCAAATCTGTAAGCTATATGAGAGAATAGTACACGCATGCCTGTAATCCCAGCACTTGGGAGGCTGAGGTAGGAGGATTGTTATGAATTCGAGACCAGCCTGAGCTACAAAGTGAGCTTTAGGCTGGCTTGAACTGCATAGTGAGACCCTGTCTCAAAAAGACAAAAAAAAAAAAAAAAAAAAAAAAAACCTCACTCATTTAATTAACTTGACCTCTTTTTAAGTTTGAAGACAATTTCCAAACTCTTCCAGCAGGCCAATTCCAAAAGGTTCTGATTCACATATTCAGGTAACATCAACACAATGATTCACATTTATGGTACCAAATTCTATTTTAGTAGCCTTTTTTTCTCACTGAAACACAATAACACACACACACAGACACACAACTTAAAAAAGATTGTTATTTTAGATCGTTGTAGAGGTTTCACCACATAGATGATTGTCTCTAGGGCTGCCACAACAGAAAAACATTGTAAAATATAAAGATTATCATGGTATGGTCACCAGGAAGCAGAGACAGGTAGGGTGAATGGAGTGGGTAGAGGGATAAAGGTTTCCAGGACACAGTCCAGTGCTCTACATCTTCTTGCCAGATACCACCTCTTAATGTTGAGTCAGCTATGAACACCCCTAATTCAATTACTTTCAAAATCCCTTACTTTGAGCACATAAGAATTTGGGG
>PVKA01035894.1:0-22269 GCA_004027165.1 Ctenomys sociabilis
AGGTTTAAAAAGTTATAAGAAATTTAAAAAAGAGAAGAAAAAACAAAAGTTAAGCATTAATTTCTCCTTTCCTCAGACCACCAGAAATCAGCAGTATAATGAGAGGCAATCTGCATATATGCATAAATGTATCTTTTTCCTTTTTTTCATTTCTTCACTTCAGTTTTTCCTTCCCATTGAACAGATTCGTCTCCTGTCATAGTATCTATTGCACATTTCCAATTTTATTTATCCTTTCAGGTTCTTACACTAGCAGGACAATATGAGGTTTGCAGTGCAGGTCTGATTTATTATGGCCTCTAGTTGCATCCACTGACCTATAAAAGCATTCGGTTTATCTTTTCTCAGAGCTGAGTAATACTCTACTGTGTAAAACTGCCAAATTTTATATGTGCATCCATATTTACAACAGTGCAATTTGTCACAGCTAAATGCTGTAAACAACCCAAATGCCCATCTACTGACAACTGCAAAAACAATGTTAGTGAAGACACCACATGTCAGAATTGGGGGATACAAATGAGCAACAGAAAAATTCTTCACTTAAATCAGAAAAGGTGATAATGGAACAATAATAAATTGATTTAATTCCCAATATTTACTTATGTCTTTTGAAACAGAGTCTTACTATGGCCTCAAACATTGATCCTTGTCTTTTAGCCTCCTCAGTGCTAGGGTGACAGACATATGCCACCGTGCCCAACTAATTTGCAATTTTTAAAGATAGAAAAGTGCAGGGAAAAATCAAAAAAGGAAATAGTATAGAAAATATTTTATCTTATTTTTAAATTTTTTCAAACAACACAAAATACTAATTTAAAAAATAGCATCACAAATGATACAAAATTTCACTAAACAAAATTTAGTGATTTCAACAATGGCTGCTATATGGCATGATGTTACCTTCAAATTAATTGTTTAGCTACCAGATATACACATGTAAATCTGATTTAAAAATCAGTAATTACATAAGTTATTTACATTAAAAGCTACATAAAATGAAAGCAGATGCTTTAGAAACTTCAGATTCACCCTGTGTGTCAAGGCATTTAAGATGATGCTGACAGCCCAGACGGCAGCCTGCCTGGGAGGGAAGGATGAACACACAGGCAAATGGAACATAACTGAGGATCTAAGAGTAGTTGTGACATATATGATTACCTATTTGAAAAATCATCATCAAAATACAAGTGGCTTTCTTAAAAGAACTAGAGAAAATTCTAAAATTAATACAGAAACACAGAGCTCCAGAATATCCAAAGCAGCCTTGAGCAAAAGTAGCAAGGCTGGAAGAGTCACAATATTAGATTTCAAAATACAAAGCTATACTAACGAAAGTGCAATAGTATGACATAAACATGGAATAGAGTAGAGGACATAGAAATAAAAACAAACTTGCAGTAATTTAACTCCAAACAAAGGAATAAAATACATACACTGAAGACAATACAGCCTCCTGAATAAATGATGCTGGAAAATCTGTATATCCATCTGTGCAAAAATCTATTAAAAATCAAAGACTAGCTTGCAAGATAACTCCACACACCATTGCCTGCTTAGGCAAATGCAGGGATCTGCTTCAATCCCTGGCATGTGGTGCTGGCCCCGTCCCCAGGATGCACTGAGATGGCGACTGAGGCTGGGCGTGGTGCCGCGCAAGTGGAATCACAACTTTTGGCAGGCTAAAAATAGTTCTGAGTTCAACCCCCAATACCACCAAAATAAAGGGCGGAAGTGGAGGAAGGACTGGCCAAACAGCTTAAAAGATTAAGGCACCTGCTTAGGCAGATGCAGGGGTCAGAGGTCTGATCCCCGAAGTGCAGTGCTGACCCTTCCCCGGGGTCCAGCTGAGACTTGAACTGAGACAGTGATTGAGACTGCGCATGGCGGTATGCCCCTTTAATGCCAGCTCATTGGAGTCTGAACACAGGTGGATCACTACAAGTCCGATCTACGGAGGGAGATCCGGTAGACACTTTCTAAAATACAAAAGAAAAGAAAGAAAGAAAATAGAAAGGGGGAGTATTAGAGAATAGAACAGGTCTCAAGGCTAGGACAAAGGGTGAACAGCAGGATAATGGGGGGGGGAATCAAAGTATTTTATATGCCAAATATTCCACTTATATATACCAGTAGACCAAAATAAAGCTTATTATACATATATATGAATATATATATATATGTATTCATAAGAATATATATATATATATATATATATATATATATATATATATATATTCCATGAATGAATATAATTCAATTTGAAGTAAGTAGTGTTGTGATATTTGAATATCCACATAAGAAAAGACAAGCTTTGACTCTTTTCTCTCGTTGTACATAGAAGGAATTAAAATAAATCACAGACTTCAATATCTAAACAAAGATTACAAAGCTTTAGAAAATATTTCTCAAAGGTAATGTTCTCAATTGCACACATCAAGTGTGAAATGACCTCAAAATGCTAGGACAGTAATATATCCACCCTTTAAAATATTATCAGCTATTTAGAGGGATGAAATATTGAGATAGAACAAATTCAACATGGTTGAATCTTGAAAATGATGTGATAAATAAGAAATCAGTCTCAAAACCTGTGTATTGGATTTGCCCGGCATCTCCACAGAGCCCCTGCCCCCAAGTCCACCAACTGAGGAGGAATTTTTCTGACTTTCCCAGCACCCCCACATGAGCTGGGTTTGGTGAGTGTGTGGGAGAGACTTTGGCTTCCCCCAATGCCCTCTGCTCCATCCAGCGGCCCTGTCCCCAAGCTGTGAGAAAGTGGGAATTTTTCCAGCTCTCCCGACACCCCCATGAAAGCCCGATTCAGTGAGTGTGTGGGAGAGACTTTGAATTCCTTCCACAACCCCACATGCTCTGCATCATCCAGAGCCTCGCCCGAAAGAACCACCAGCAAGCAAGCAGTAGGCCTGAGACACCCCAGACTGGCCTGTCCTGCAACTCCCCGGAGCAACTGCCTCCAACCACACCAAAAGAATAAGAAATTTTGTGACCCTTCTAGGACCTGATCCACCCTCTCCCGGCCTGAAGAGTGTGTGGCAGAGCTTCTGCGATCTTCAGTGCTCCCTGAACCAGGGACACAAAAAGAGGGAACCACAGGCTCACATTTGTATGGGAAGAGCTGCAACAAAAAGGAACTGAACACAACAGCTAGATGTAGGACAAGCATAACTGGATAATCTCAAATTTAACAGACTGGCACCTGAAACTCATAATGTGCTAAGGTGGTAACTGCATTAAAGCTCTGCAGCACAGGTCAGAGGTTAGTGCTATACAAAACGAAAAAGACAAAAAGCAAAAGGCAATCTCAGGCATCAAGTCCACCATTAAGTGCAGAGGACACTAGCTCAGCTGAAATGAATGAAGTAACAGAAGCAGAAGCAAAGAAACAACAGCAGAAAGGTAAAGAGGAACTTAAAGCAGAAATAATTTCAGAAATAAAAAAGAATTCTTTGAAATCATAGCATCTGAAGTAGAGAATCAGTTCCAGAAATACATAGAGGAAATCTCATTAGGAAAAAAGAACTCTGCAGTAAATGAATTAATAGCTACCTCTAAAGAAGACACTGATAAAAAAAAAAATAGAGGAGATCAGAGATATGACAGATTCCTGGAATAAGCAATACAGAAAAGAAATGGATCGCATGATGCAGAGTCAAAGGGGTATAGAAAGGACTAAAAATCTCAACCACAAGTCTATGAAACCATTTCAGTGAAAGCAAAGACAGAGTTTTAGATCTTGAAGACACTGGTGCAGCTAGTAAAAAGGTGAAAAGGATCTCTTAAAAACAAGGAAGATGCATGAAAAAATAATCTATCACCTGCAAGATGATGCCAAGATGAACAATGTGAGATTAATTAGCATCAATGAGAATGAATGAGCCAGTACAAATGATGTAAAAAGAATATGGGCAGAAGTAATCACAGAAAACTTCCCAAATACGAGGAAACAATCCAACGTTCAGGTAACTGAAGCATACAGAACACCAAATAACTTCAACCCAACTAAAAACACTCTGAGACATACAATATTCAAGATACCAGAAGTCCAACACAAGAATAATATACTGAAAGCTGCTAGAGAGAAGAAACAGATCACATTCAAAGGAAAATCCATCAGAATTATGGCCGACGTCTCTACCCAAACCAGGAAAGCAAGGAGAGCATGGAGCAGAGTTCTTCAAGTCCTACACGAAAACAAATTCCAGCCCAGAGTACTATACCCAAGTGAAATACTTCTATGACAAAGAACAACTAAAGAATCTCATGATGATAAAGCCATCCCTACTGAGGCTACTGAAAGATATCATAGAGAGAGACCACAATGACCAGAATTCCACAAATGAGTATGAAAGGAACCCACTAAACAATGCAAAGAATTAAACACAGGATAAAAAGGAGAAACAACAGCAGGTAAACATCATGAAAATCATATGTTAACACATTTCAATTATAACCATCAATGCAAATGGACTCAATTCACCAATTAAGAGAAATAGACTGTCACAATGGATTAAAAAAATCTAACAATATGATATACACAAGAAACATACTTGACTCACAAAGGAATTCATAGACTTAAAGTCAAAGGATAGAAAACAATACTACATGCCCCATCACCTCAGAAAAAAGCAGGAGTAGCAATCCTGTTCTGAGATAGTCTCAACTTCAAACCAAGAATGATCAAATGACACAAAGATGGCCACTATATATTGGTTAGGGGAAAAATTCAAGAGGAAGAGGTAACACTCATAAATATCTAAGATCCAAACCCAGGAGCACCCAACTGTGTAAGACAAATCTTAAAGGACATGAAAAATACAATATCCAAGACCACAATCTTAACAGGAAGTCCTAACACCACCTTATGTCAAAAAGATAGGTCAACTAGACAAAAAATTAGCAAAGAATTAGCAGAACTGAACCAGAGCTTGGGAAAAATGGACCTAGTGGACATATACAGAGTGTTCCACCCAACCACAACTGAATACACAATTTTTTCAGGTGCATCTGGGTCATTTTCTACAATAGAACACATACTGCCACATAGGTCATACTTAGGTGTCTGCAAGAAAACAGAAATTATCCAATGCATTTCATCTGACCACAGAGCAATGAGACTGGAAGTAAGTAACAAGCAAACCAGAAAAACTCACTAAATTCATGGAAATTAAACAACACCCTACTCAGCAATCCATGGGTCACAGATGAAATTAAACAAGAAATTCAACAATATCTACAATTCAGTGAAAATTGAACCATAGTTTACCGGAATTTATGGAATGTGATGAAAGCAGTTCTCAGAGGGAAATTCAAAGTTATGAACTCACACATTAGGAAAACAGAATGGAAACAAATAAAGACCATAATAGGACAAATCCAACATCTTGAAAAAAAGAGCAAACCAAACACAGAGCACAAAGATGGGAAGAAACCATAAAGATTAGAGCAGAAATTAGTTCAATTGCGATGAAGAAAACAGTTCAAAGAATCCACAAATCAAAAGCTGGCTCTTTGAAAGACTGAATAAAGTTGGTAAGCCCCTAGCTAACCTCATTAAGAAGAGGAAACAAAAAATTCAAATATATGCAACAAGGAATGAAAAAGGTGCAATCACCACAAACCCAGTGGAAATTAGAAGATTATGAATAGCTGCTTTGAGAATATTTACATTCACAGAATAAAAGACACAGAAGAAATGGACAGATTCCGAGAAAAGGTACTAATTACCAGAACTGAATCAAGAAAACATAACAACTATAATAAGCCAATAACAGCAAACAAAATAAAAAAACGTAGATTAAAAAAAGAGGGCAAAGTAAAGCCCAGGTTCCGATGGATTCACAGCTGAATTCTACAAGAATTTTTATACATATAATCCCTACACTCCTTAAACTTTTTATTGAAATTGAAAAGGAAGTAGTCCTCCCAAAATCATTTCTGGAGGCAAAAATTTTATTGATTCCAAAACAAGGGAAAGACACAATGAAAAAAGAGAACTACAGGCCAACCTCACTCATGAACATAGATGCAAAAATCCTCAAAAAGTTCTAGCAAACTAAGTACAGCAAATCAAGAATACACCATGACCAGGTAGGATTCATCCCAGGGATGCAAGGATGGTTCAATATTCAAAAATCTATAAATGTAACACAGGGTATTAATAGACTGAAATCTAAAAGCCACATGATCATCTCAATTGATGCAGAAAATGTTTTGAGAAGGTCCAATACTCATTCATGTTCAAAACCCTACAGAAAATTGGAGTAGCTGGCCTCTGTCTCACTTTCCTAACAGCTCTCTATAACAACCAAATGGCTAATATAATTCTAACACAAAAAAACTGAAACCTTTTACACTTAAATCAGGTATAAGACAATGATGTCATCTATCACCCCTCCTTTTCAATATAGTTTTGGAGTCATTAGCAAAGGCCAGTGAAAAAGAGGGACAAATAAAAGGAATAAGAATAGGTAAAGAAGACGTTAAATTATCACAATTTCCAGATGACATGATACTTTACTTGGAAGACCCAAAAAATTCCACCAAGAAGCTACTAGAATTGATACAGAAATTCAGTAGCACAGCAGGATACAAAGTCAATACTCAAAAGTCAATAGCATTCCTCTATGCAGATAACAAGCACACTGAGAGGGAAACTATAGAAACAATACCTTTTACAATAGCACCACGAAAAATGAAATACCTTGGAATTTACATATCCAAAGAAGTCAAAGAACTTTTAACAGACTATTACAACACACTAAGAAAAGAGATCATTGAGGAGTTCACAAACTGGAAAGATATTCCCTCCTCCTGCATAGGAAGAACCAACATCGAGAAGATGGCCATATTCCCAAAACTGTTGTAAAAATAAAATGTAATCCCTAACAAACTGCCACCAACATTCCTCCCACACATCATTCCTAAAATTTATTTAGAACCACAAAAGACCTAGAATAGCAAAAGCAATCCTGGCTAACAAAGACAAGGCAGGAGGCATCACAATTCCTGAAATTTTACTACAAAGCCACTGTCATAAAATCAACATGGTATTGGCAACAAAATAGACCTGAGGATGAAAGAAATAGATTAAAACATGCAGAGGTCTCTGCAAACACACTCAGCCACTTGATCTTTGACAAAGGGGCCAAACATGCTCACTGGAAGAAAGATAACTTCTTTAACAAATGGTACTGGATTGTGTCCAAGATTTTGCTATAACACATTGCACTGCTATAAACATAGGTACACATATATCACTATGATACAATGTTTTCAGTTCCTTTGAGAAAATTCCCAGTAGGGGGATAGCTGGCTTGAATGGGATTTCTAGTTGTACTCTTTTGAGGAGTCTCCACATTGACCTCCACAATGGTTGTACCAGTCTACATTCCCACCAGCAGTGGAGAAGTGTTCCCTTTTCCCCTAATCTCTCCAACATTTGTTGTTGGTTGATTTCCTTATGATAGCCATTCTTTCTGGAGTGAGATGGTATCTCAGTGTTGTTTTTATTTGCATTTCATGGATGACTAGCGATGTGGAGCATTTTTTCATATATTTATTTGCTTCTTTAATTTCATCCTCTGAGAAGTGTGTATTCATGTCAGATGCCCATTTCTGAATTGGGTCTTTAAATCTGAGGGCCCTGTTATATCTTAGTTCCTTATCTATTCTAGACAGTAGACCTCTGTCTGATTGCTTATTAGTTAGCATTTTTTCAAAGTTTGTGGGTTGTCTTTCCACTCTGTTGACAATTTCTTTTGACATGCAGAAGCTCCTTAAGAAGAGTTAGTTGAATGATAATGGAGTGCCCATCTCTGTCAGGTGTAGACAAAGGAAGGGGTATGGAAAGGAAGAATCATGATGTGTGTGTATGGACAGTACAGTTGGGATTGATAATGCTGTGCTTCTACATAATTCTGTGAGGGGCAAGATTTGCACTAATGGTGGTTGGATAGGATATTATGTCGGCTTCTAGTACTATCGACAACCGCTAGGAAAATAACAAGGTAGAAAGTATTAATTATTGAATCTTTGATGTAATTCAGGTATTAAAAAATGAGATACACAAAGGGCTCCACTGTCTTTATTTACTGATAAAAGACATACGGTATAATAATGTCTATAAGTATAATATCATGTATGCATCTTCTGTGACACCAAAACATTATGAAAAGAGTTTTCAATGTATTAATTTATGAAATCCATCTTGTCAAGTTATCTTAAAACTGTCTCATCGATATTTGTAGTTCAGTAAAACAAAAGTAAAATAAAAAAATAAATAAAAAAATAAATGGTGCTGGAAAAACTGGCTTTCTACATGCCAAAAACTAAAACTTGACCCTGGTATATCACCATGCACTAAGCTAAAGTCAAAATGGATTAAAGAGCTAAACATTAAAACAGAAACACTCAATGTCCTTGGAGAGAAAGTGGGATGAACCTTTGAAGACATAAGGGTAGGCCAAGAGTTGTTCAAAAAACATGTATTCAGGGCCATGTGGTGGTGCATGCCTGTAATCCCAGTACTGGGGAGGCTGAGGCAGGAGGATTGTTGTGAGTTGAATACCAGCCTGAGCTACAAAGTGAGCTTAAGGCCAGCCGGAAGTGCATAGTAAGACCCTGTCTCAAAAAGACAAAAAGAAAAAAAAAAAATGTATTCGCATGGGAAACATTTGAAAGAATTAACTACTGGGCTCAACTCTTCTTGAGAAGTTTCTGCACATCAAAAGAAATTGTCAACAAGTGAAAAGAAAACTCACAAAATTTTTGAAAAAATTGTAACTAATAAGCAATCAGACAAAGCTCTCTAGACTATACAAAGAACTAAGGTATATTAGGGCCCTCAAATTTAAAGACCCAATTCAGAAATGAGCATGTGAGATGAATACACACTTCTCAGAGAACAAAATTAAAGAAGGGAATAAATATATGAAAAATGCTCCACATCACTAGCCATCCGTGAAATGCAAGTTAAAACAACACTGAGATACCATCTCACCTCAGAAAGAATGGCTATCATAAATAATTCAGCCAACAACAAATGTTGGAGAGGTTGTAGGGAGAATGGAACCTTTCTCCACTGCTGCTGGGAATATAGACTGGTACCACCATTGTGGAGGTCAGTGTGGAGACTCCTCACAAAAGTAGGACTGGAAATCCTATTCAAGCCAGCTATCCCTCTACTGGAAATTTTTCTGGAGGAACTGAAAACATCATAGCATAGTGATATATGTGTACCTATGTTTACAAAAGCACAATTTGTTATAGTCAAATATTGGAAATAACCAAGATAACCATCACATGAGGAATGGTTGAAAAAGATGTGGTATTTCTATGCAATGGAATATTACTCAGCTATGAAGAATGATAAACTTGAAACATTTATATTGAAGTGGATGACACTCAAACATATACTCATAAGTGAAATAAACTAGACATACATGTACAAGTATTGTATTCTTCCTAGTGTAAGAAATCTAAACAAATACAAATAGATATGTATAACAGCAACTAAAAAGAATTTAGTCAAATAGTTAGGGTAAACTGAACTGCATATGTTGCAGGGTAGTAATCATCTTCTGTTCTGGATGTTTAACCACCTAATTTCACAGATCAAAAATGGGATAATTGGAAGGGCTGCAAGGTCAGCCAACATTTTTCCCTAGCCTTTCAAGGTCCGCAAAGACTCAGGACATAGGAGAACCTGTACTGTAACATCATGGAACTCAGTTGTGCCCCAAATTTTCTGATCAAGGAGATTATGAAGCCACAGAGGAATGTGATAGATGATCTATAGTGTGCCTGGGGAGAGGCACAGGGAGAGAAAATTTTCTCTCAGGCTCTCACAGAGAGCAAACTGGTCAAGCAATCACTATGACTCATCCACATGGCTGACACTGACAAAGGATCTACAGAGTGAGGTTACAGGTTAAACCCTGAGGGGACTTGACTGTCCTCATCAGATACAAAAGTTACATTTTTGTTATGTGTGTCTTGCTTCATCTTGGTCTTAACCATCCAGCAGAAAAGTATAAAAATGGGTTATATAAAATAAGGCCATAATAAGAAGCTGAGCTGTAAATGGCTCTAGTTCACAACTTCTTCAGATAACCCACTATTATTGTAGACTGCTGGACTGTGTTTGATTGTTTCGCTGAGTTCAGACACCTATAATTAAATGACAATGGAATGCCCATCTTTGACAGGACTAAACAAAAAATAGGGATACAAAGGAAGAACCATTTTGTGTTTATATAAACAGTACAGTTAGGATAAATATGCAGTACTTCTGCATAATTCTATGAGAAGAAAGATTTGTGCTAATAGTGTTTGGGCAGGATAATCTGTTGGCTACTTATACTACGGTCAACCACTAGCAAGACACCAATGTAGAAAGTATTAATTATTGAAAGTGTACTATAATTCAGCTTTAAAAATTTAAGGTAAGTATACAGCTACATTGTCTTAGTTCATTGATTAGAGGCATCTGCTCTAATGGCATTAGTAAGTAGAATATCAAGACTGTGCCTTGTATAACAAAAAACCACTGCGAAAATTGCATGCAATCTATTAATTATTGAATCTGTCTTGCTAATTTGATTTGAAACTATCACATTCGTATTCATTCTTTAATAAAATAAAAAAATAAAAACTGTATTTATTTATTTATTAGTTTTTTAATGTATTTAGTCCAGGGTCTATAGGATCTCGCTACACAAACTGGACTCACAGTGTTCCTGCTGTTTTCAGCCTCCCAAGTCCTGGGATTACAGGCACCCACCACAAATCTCATTTGCTGGCTCATGTTGCCCTAGGGTCAGGGCAAGCACAGTGTGCTGGGGATCAAGTGCTGGTCGCCAAGCCTGCCTAAACAGGTGCTTTGGTCCACTGAGCTATCTGGCCAGCCCTTAAAAGTTTTGTAATTATGATAGACTGGGTAATCCACAGAAACAGAAAAGACAGTATTTGTGTTGGGATGAATAAAGAAGACAGAAGCTTGAAGGGGAAGAGGAAATGACCGCAAGCACACACAGGTTTTATTCTGGTGTATGGGTAATGTCTTCAAGTTAAACTGTGGCTATGCATGCTTAGAATTGTATCATAAAACATTAGACTGAGCATAATATGCAGGAAGATAAGGGTCAAAAAATTTACCAAATGTCATGTAGTTAGAAAAAGTCATTAAAAGATAAAGGTCTAATTTATCTAATTTGGTTCTATTCTTTAACTTCTACTTTCTTTAAAACCTGTAGTCCATTTTCTTGGGGTATATGGATTTACAGTAACAAAATACAAAGAAAAGTTAAATCAATCCAAGTTTGTAAGTATGAAAAAAATCTAATTAGGTACATAAATCATATAAATAGGGGCCATGATGGTTTTATTCTAACAAAAATCAACAAAGTCTAACAAAGAGGTAGAAAATGCAATCCAGTGGAACATAATAAACAACAGAAAATCAAGCTCTTTAAAATAGATCTAGTATTTTACATTTACATATACATTTACAAAAAAGTATTATCTGCAATCTTGAGGAGGAATCATAGAGAATTTCAACTAAATGGGTGATTTTCCAAAGGAAAAAAAAAAACTATCAACTATGACAATATGGAATGGATTTCTGGGCAAGTTTGAGCTTCGGAGGACTAAGTCCACTGATACACCAAGTGGCTCCATCAGCTCGGATGGATTCCACAAGTGCAGTCCTGAGAGAGCCAAATCAGCTGTAGTAAGCCCAACAAATGATCGGTAGGATTGCTGTACATACCAGATGCCCTGTTCTGGTTATACAAAAGCCCTCTCTGCACCACTGAAAGAAGACTTCTGCTTGATATGTGCCAAATTAAAAATGTTTTGTAAGAGTATCATGGCGGCGGCGTCAGCTTTGTAACTTCGGGATCCCTCATGCTCTAATTCCCCAATCTGCATCTCATACTGTTTAAGAGGCAGAGATGTTTAAGGGTTAGGAAAGAAAGTGTGGCCCTGAAACCTTAAGCCTGTGATAGACGGTGCTAAGAATTCCTGCCTGTAATTCACCAAGTGATCCAGCCGGAATGGGTTATCAGTGATTCTCAAATTTCAATATACCTTGGTCTTTTTCTCACATATAGGAGTTCATGATCAACTCAAAGGAAAGTCACTGTCATTCTTAGATTAAATTCAAAACTTTCATCTTTTTAATTTATTCTAATGCTATGTAAAACATTCTAGTACTGATATATATCCTTCTAATGTTCATTCACAAGGCAAAGAAATGGTTTTCAATGTGTTTTATTTTAGCAAATACCTTGAAGCTAGGACTACCCATTAATCCATCTTTTCCATGTCTTCCTGGTTCTCCCTGAAAAATAAATCCGTGTGTTTTTAACATATTTTTGCACTGATTTTTCTTTTTGAAAAAAGGTTATTATACTTTTTTAGTTTAAGGTAAGATACTCAAGAACACTTTTCACACTATACTCACAGGACGTCCAGGAAGGCCAGGAAAACCATAATTCCCCTTTTCACCTTTTGCACCCTGTATTAAAAATAATATTTGAAAAATTCATTCAATAATGTTTCTGTTTTAAACTTATGAGAAAAGCTCTCAAGCTAAGCTCGTCTTGGAGTGCAGAACTGGCAGAATGGCAGATCACGATGCCTCTACAACGTGTGTTAAGGCATGATTTTGTACCAGCCTTGTGGGCACAATGCAAGACAATGAAAGGAAAATGTTGATAGATGCAGAATTAATACTTTAAACATCCAGACACAGATGCCACACCTTGGCAAACTTAAAAGCAGTGGGTATTTTCAACACCAAGCGTGCACACTTCCCTAAGTATGATGAGGCACAAAGACTCAAAGCACAAATTGTCAGTGGACACGATTTCAGGCAGCTTCGCTTCCCAAGGAATCTGCACTGTGAATGCTGCTAAATTCCAATTAAAATAACATGAAGCATTCCTATAGGATATCATCCACAGCAGTCACCAGACAGTTCTCTGTTTGTTCATCATTTTAAGTAAGGTTGAGCAAAGATACAACACAACTTTGCTACTTTCAGCACATTAAAGGGTCTATGTGGGTACTCTGTTGTAAGATCCATACTTCCCTTTTTGCCATAAAATCCAGGCAACCCTTTATCTCCTCTTTGGCCCATTTCACCCTAAAAGACAAAAATAACAGTATTGAATTTTAAAGAAATTAAATATTTCCCTTAGAAGAAAAAAGAACACATTATAAATAATAGAACATTCTAAAGTCAAAATAAAAAAATTTTACATTTATGTACTAAAAGTCATGCTGTACAAGCTTTAAAAATATAAACAAGTACTACAACAGGGCTTATGTTTCATATTTTAAGGCTGAGAGAACTAATATATAGTAGATTATGCACAATGTATACAGTAAACTTGTTCATGTATTGCTAAATAGGGTACAATATAATTATACATTTATAACTGTAAACTAAAGATTTTTAAAATTTAATATAAATGGTTATATTAATTTAACCTCATAATTTCTTTAATATATTTATGTTTATATTTATCTATGAGAATTTACTTAAAACACAATTGGAATGTAAACATACTTTCATTTTAATTAAAATATGGCATCACTGAATTTATAAGTTTTTTTCAACCTTTAATCCCGGCATCCCATGAAGACCAGGAAAACCAGGAAGCCCACGGTCACCCTGAAAATAAAACTGAAATTCATTAAAGAAATATATTCCCAGAATTATAATATTCTATTGAATTTAATGTAACAAATGTTAAATTAATAAATTCACAATTATCAAATTCATTAGAAATAAGTGTACCACCATTTAAATTTTTATTTCTACGAAGTGCTGAATTGTCAGCAATCCTGAATTGTCATTTATTCTGAAAGCACTGTAGAATTTTATAGGACCAAGACAATGAATAAATTGAAATGGTTTACAGACAATAGTCTCTGGACACAGTCAGTCTTTACTGGCCCATACAGCTAGTAAGGACAGAACCTAAGCTGAAAATTCAACACACTAAGAGTATGTGTGCTTTTTATAAATGCTAACATCACAAATTTACAATGGCAAGTATCTGTTCAGATGCATCTACAAAGATTAAAATCCTTGTATTATCTCAACAAAAAACAGGAAGAGCATTCTAATCTCTGGGCACCGTTTGTACATAGCAGTGCAAGAAGCATCAGACACTATTGCCTTAGCTTCAAACTGCTAGAGGCAAAGACATAGTTAGGAGAGAAACAATAACTATCACGCGGCAATCTGGGTTAAGTTCATTTTTGTGTTGGGAAAAGAAGATCCTTCAAACGTATAACTGTCTTACTTTCGATGGTAGAAGAAAAAGATTTGATTCATGAATTTGATATAGGTATAGTTTTTCAAAAGGTTATTTATTCATATGTTTTAAGGAACAATATAGTTATTCAAGGCTTATAAAACTCTCAAAAGCAATTATCATTACTTTCAAGTTCCAAATGTCTGAGTTCAAAATGCTAAAGTAATGATTGCATTGCACCTATATTTTATTTTTCACCATTATCTGCTGCTTTCACACTGTGAAGGAAGTGAGTTAGCTTCTGAGAATGGAGGGTTAACTCAGTTCTTCTAAACCTCCCATTCGAACAAGCACAAATCCCCTTAGCTTTTTCAGTTTCAGTTAAATCAGCAGTCAGAGCAATTAATATTCATAGTTATGCCTCAAGTGCACTCTAGTTACTTGGCTCTCTCATCCAAATGTTTATTTTTCTGAGAATGAAAAAAAATGCCTTTTTTGCTTTATTGATTTCCTGTGAATGTACTGTTATATTCAACATCAAACTTCTTTAAATATCAAAATCACTTTTGAACAGTCATATGTATTGAAAATTCCCTATTCTTTAATAAGTCTCAGAGCTACATTATTTGTTTCTGTGTAGGACTGTTCTTCCTTATGTCTGTGTTTCGTCCTCTGTTCAGGGGAACAACAACAGCTTCCTGAATAGGAACTGATGGGAGCTAACTTTCTGGTACAGTTTATCTCTGAAAATATTTTTATTCTCATTACTTCTCTTTCCTTACTTTATTCTACTGTCTTTATTCCACTATTATCTGCATTTTATGTCACATGTAAAAGGAAAATTGGATTTTTTTCTTTTCAGACTTAGAAGGCTTTGCCCTTTCTTAACTGAAATGACCTTAGTGACATGTTTAAAGTCTTCTGATTCTTGAGCACTTCTACAGTGTCTACTTTGGGATTGCAGGGTTAGAGGATGATGGATTTTTCTCTTGTGTATCTTTTTGTTTCCAGGCCTTCAAATTTTGTTAAGATTCTATGCTGCCATGGTCTAAAATCATTCATTACGCCAGACACTCTGTGGACATTCCCATTACACATCCAACCATATTCCAACATATACCAAGTGACCTTACAGTAGAAATAAGTACTAAGAAGACAAAATGCTGGTGCTTTGGTTTAAGCACAGATCAGCCCCCAAGACTCTCAGGTGTTCCAAGGTGGGGCTTTTGCAAGCAGACTGGCTTATTTACTGGGGTGCTATACCCATCAGTGATGAGTTAATACTTGAAAATTCAGTAATGTCTTGGACTGCAAACTTAACTTGGTTTTCCATCTGGAGAAAGACACTGCTTGTGTTTCTGTGAGGAAGAGGGTTGTTGTCATGTTTGTCACCCAAGGTGGAGTTTGTGAAAGGAAGGCAAATGTTTTCAAAATGAATTTCCAAACAGAAGCGTTCATGAGCCAAGGGATTCAGTATTTCCTAAATACATATTCTTATAATAATGAATTGAGTAAAAATAGAAATACAATATCTGGTGCATTTCCAAATATAACCTTAACAAAGAATAATAAAGGAAATAAACAAACTATGAAGATAGAATGAAAGTAACAGAACCTTTATTATTCTATTGCTCAAAAAACCAGAACAGGTATAAAAGTTCAATTTGTAAAGGAAAGTTTACTTCCCATATTCTTAGTTTTGTAGTAATTTTATTTTTCTGTATTATGTGGGGAATATTTTTATATATTATTTTGCATCGTCAACAGTTTCTATTATCTTGAGTAACACTTCGAGCAATAGCAGAAAGAAAGATCCCTCAAAGGGAACTTTAGAATCAGCAAGACTCCATTCACTGTAGGGAAAAGTGTGCAAAACTGTAAACCTTCTGTTTGAAAAGAGTCCCTGGGATGCCTATTCAAGAAGAATCTCCTGAGAAACCAAATGCTTAATCTTCACAGTGTTGCTCAACCTTACAAACACACGAGAAGCTGCTGTAGCCATAGTTCATGGCTGCTGCTTGAGCTAGCACCTGGTTTTGTCCACATGATGCTTTTTGACCATTATGCAGAATGTAAGAGTTTCAGGGACACGGGAGCTTATTATCATATTTCAAAAGAATGCCTGGAAGGCCAGTTAATGTGCTTGAGAAGACCATAAATAAAGCTGCAACAGTAAAGTTGAAGATATATTGGAGAATTCAGGAAGTTGTAGCTGTGAGGAACATATATAGACATGTAAATCTGAGACAAAAGCCTAATGTCCCAAGAGAGCAGGAAACACTAGACAGAGCTGGAGGAGAGCTGCTGTCTGTCACTTGTAAATGCCTGGCAAGCTGGGATTCAAGGCTACAGATAACAGCCTCTTTTACATGTGCCCTGTTCGTTGATCCCTTGCTTCGGATCTTATTGGCTAGTTTGTGTGAGACCTCTGAAGCTGTATTCATCAACTCTTCTCATCGTTTCTTTTGGCACCAACCCATAACATACAACAAACACAGATCATCTTCTGAGAAGAGTCACACATAAAGTGAATGGTCATTCCAAGTGACAGACCATGTGGGTTACAAGCAGCAAGGCCACAGAGAAGGGACTGTCCAAGGCCTCTGGTGTTCATCCTATTCACAGCCTGCTGGGGGTGCTGGATATATGTCTTCTCCACTGGTTTTTGGCTTTTATTTTGTTCTATTCCCTTTTTTTCCACTTTCTTTCTCCTTTTGGAATGGGTTAGTCTGTGTCATTGTATATTAGAAGTATTTAACTTTTTATTTTCAGAGAGGGTCTCACTATGCAACACAGGCTGGCCCTGAACAACTCCCAGCAATCCATCTGCCTCAGCCTCCCATAGCTGTGATAATAGGCATGCACCACTATATCTGCAACATTCTCTTTTATTTGTACAAGGCATCACAGCCACAAGTCTACCTTGAGCCTCAATGGAAACCTCATACTTGGACTTTTAGTGTTGCTGAAATTGTTAAAATTTTGGCAGCTCTTAGAGATGGACTACATACAGTGTACGTATTGAGATGGACATGAACCTTTTGGGCACAGGGTCAGATGCCATAGTTTAGGATTAGCGTGCCACCTAAAGCTTTCATGTGATGAGATGTAAGGATTTTAGAAAATGAATGGATTATTGGGACCATTATGTTCATCATTAGTTCATTATTGCAGACTTCCCTGCCCAAAGTGCCAGCTATTAGGTGGCAAGGCCTTGTTGGAGGAGGCACGTATATGGTCAGGGCAAGTGTTCTGAGCATATACTACCCTCTCGGTCTACTCACTTTACCCTGATTCCTGACTGTGGGTGAGTGTTTTTCTTCTCTCATACACTCTTCTACTAGATTTCTGGTCAACCCTGGAGTGGGTCAGGCGTCCATGGACCATGACCTATGAAACTGTGGGCCAAAATAAATCTCTCCTCTGTAATTTGTGGGTGTTGGATGTTGTGCTTCAGCAACAATGGAAGTGACTAATACAACTGGTATTATAAAATAATTGTCATTTGTTATATTTGACAAGCTACTATTAAAAAACATATGAGCTTGCAGAAATTTGGCCAGTTTGTAAGCAGTAAGTAAAAAGAACCAACTATGTCTAAATATACTATATATACAAGATACTTTTATCTCACCTCTGATAGGTAAATGACAGAAATGGAAAATGGCTTTACCAATTAGAAGTGCAATTAAAATGTAGCTCTGGGAAAGATAAATCAAAGATATGGCTTGAACAGCATTCTTAAAATCTATGAATCAATCAAAGTGACTCCAGTGAATCCTACCAACACAGATATACAGTTTACCAAAAAGAAACTGATGAATCGATATGTGATGATGTAGATCACCTGTTACTCAGAGCAGAGAGGTACACATGAATGGAGCAACATCCTGGTGCTGCTATGAGCCAGAAAGAAAGTCAAGGACACAAAATTGCAATTGTATATCACATATGCACTAAGTGCCTTTATGAAGGAACTATGCCTATTAGAGAATTACTGTGTCTGCACTGTTTTTAATGTCTTCCTGGACTAGCCAATGACCTTAGATAAGACACAGTAAAAAGGTAAAAATAAAAGAAAGTAAACACATTGCCTTTACATGGGATCACACAGCCATTGAATGCCATGGCACAACCCATACTCCTAGCACTCTGCCAGGCCGAGGCAAGAGAATTGCAAATTCATGTCTGCCCTGGGAAATTTAGTGGTTCAGCAAGACCCTGGCTCAAAATATTCACTCTGGTGTGTAACTCATTATGAAAGCCCTGGACTCAATCACAAGTACATTAGGAAGAAGGAAGGAAGGAAGGAAGGAAGGAAGGAAGGAAGGAAGGAAGGAAGGAAGGAAGGAAGGAAGGAAGGAAGGAAGGAAGGAAAAGAAAGACAGACAGACAGACAGACAGACAGACAGACAGAAAGAAAGAAAGAAAGAAAGAAAGAAAGAAAGAAAGAAAGAAAGTGAATGCCAGTATATCTAAAGCCCTAAGATAATTAAATAGTAAATATTCTCACTGGTGTTTTCAAGTACAAATATACAAAACAGTTTTATATACATAAGCAATAACCAACATAAAATACTTATATTAAAGAACACATTAAGGAAAGGTTCCTAGTATAATAATATATTAAGAAATATAATGTAATTAATGTACTAAAGAAAGGTTCTAATTATAATAAAAGGAAAAGACATAAGGATTGTTCCATATGTAATAAACATAACTCATATGCAGCATCAATACAAAGAAACCCTTTTAACGTCATTGGAATAAGCACTTCCCTGGTAAGCGCAAGGACCTGAGTTTAATCCCCAGTTCTGCAAAAAGAAAAAAAAAATTGAAAACAATAAAGTAAAAAGAAATATAAGCCATAATCATAAATAGGAACATTCATATTTGGAGAGATGTAAATCCTTCTATTATGAATTCACAAATTTAAACGAATCTTAATTAAAAAGAAAAGAAGACGTTTGCCTGGCAAGTGCAGGGTCCTGAATTCAATCCCTGGTACAGCAAAAAAATAAATAAATAAATAAACATAAAGAAAACATTGAGGTACATCTTGAATAGCACTCACTCAAAAGATAGCCAGGAAATTTTTGATTATAAAGAATTACAAGGAAAGATCAGCCTTGCCAAAAGTAACAATAATTATGACAATTTGGCAGAGAAAAGATGTAGACATATCAATGAAATGTCAAACCAAAGTGAAACAGAAAAGGTGTTTTTTTTCAAACAAATGGAATAAAAGTGATATTCTATAAGTATTAGGAAAGAAAGAGAACAAAAACATGACTTTAACTTTACTCCAAAAATCTAAATTTTAAAGGTTATAAATAAATAGTTACAAAAGTAAAGTATTCAAAATGCTATAATGTAGAACTTTTCTAAGTTCACATAAAATTAGGGGACCATTGTACACATAAAATTTAAACATTCTCAGGCCAGGCAAATAGCTCAGCAGACTAAAGGGACCGTAAGCAGACCCAGGGGTTGGGGGTTCATTCCCGGCCCTGCCATGCCAGCCCCGCTCCAGGGCCCGTGGAGATGACAATTGAGACTGCGTGTGGTGTTGCCCACTTGTAATACCAGCTCTTGGGAGGCTGCAAACAAGCAAATCACTACAAGTCCGATCCAGTAGTGAGGCACTGAACACCCTGTAGACCCTTCCCTAAAATGCAATCAATCAATCAATAAATAAATAAATAAATAAAGTTTCCAATATAGCCTAATTAAATTTTCACTAAAACATATTGTTTCATATGATGTAAACATAATATATCTCCTTAACGCTGGAAAAGTATTTAAAATTCTTTATATTGAAAACAGCTTTTTTCTATATTTGGTACAGGGTCTCATTATGCAGCTTGTACTTGTACAGGAGTGATCCTCCTGTTTTCAGCCTCCCCAGCACTGGAGTTACAGGGATGCACCACCACACCTGGTCTCTATGGCCAGCTCAGCTTGCCTGGGAGTGAGGCTGGTGAGGCCTGTGGTGCAGAGATCAAATCCAAGTCCCTGCACTTGCAGAAGCAGGCACTTAGTCCATTGAGCTATCTCGTCAGCCTTTGAAAACATCTTTTTAAAGCAACTAAGAAAATAAAATAGTTTTGCACTGAAGTTTATTCACTGAATAACAGTTCTTTTTGTCTTTAGAAGTTCAGGAGGAAGACAACCTGAAAAATTTACATATATTATCTTGTCTGATCCATAAAGAAAAAGTGTTGAAGTCAGCAAAAAATTGCATCTAATTTTAATTATCCCAAGTGGAAATTTCCACTGTAGAAGTCTCCAGAAAAAAAAACAAACAAACAGAAAACAGAAGTCATTGTGGGAAAATATCCTAATGGAGATCACTGCACTGTGTGAAACACTTCCCCAGTGCTACTTGTGATGCTGGGGAAGAACCCTACTCTGCCACAAGCCAATGCTACTTTTGGGGTATATGTTTTTATACTTCCCAATCCTGAAAACTCAAGAAGCCACATTTTAAAAGAAAAATAAAGAGAGCCTTTAATTAACTTAACAAAGTAATTGAACTCTGGGTCATGAATTCTCAGAAGTCACAGCAAGTGTGAGAATAGAATTGGGAAGGTACCACACTGTGATTTCAGGCCTATTTTGCCAAATCTGAGTTTAGCTCAACAGTGAACTTCCTCAGACAAGCAGTTCTAAAATAAGTTATTAGTGATCTGAAAATAATGTGGATCCTTTCTTCTCCAACAGAACATATTACTTTGTGAAATTCATAGATTTATGATCCCTAAATAATACAGCAGTTAAAGATGCTGCCAAGAATAAATGTCATCACTTTTGTTGTTAAGCAAGGTATTTGTACTTCTACAAAAGTTTACTCTAAGTTTTAAGATGTGCAAAAAACCCACCTTTATGAGTATTCTTTAAAGCTCAACTGAAGGGACAAATCATCTTTTCATTAATGCATCCTTTTTTCCTCTTTTTCCCCAAATCATATTATTCATGAGCACAGAAAAAGACAACAATGATCCCAGTGACCAGCACTCAGAACAGGCTGACTGCCACAGGAGCTCTCAGAATAGATATCTGGAGGTCATACGCCTTGTAACCCAACATGGTGCCACTCAGAATAGGAGACTTCATAGATGACAGCCGTTGTCCTAAGTGACTATAACGCAAGCTATCTTATTTGTGTGTGCTTACCTTTTGGCCATCTTTCCCTGGTTCTCCTTTGTAACCTGGAAGTCCATGCACTCCCTAAATTAATAACAAAGTGAAATTATGTTAATAGTGTTTTGGCTCACTAGAAATGAGATTTATAATATGTACGAACAGATCACATACTTGTATTCCTGGGGATCCTGGAATGCCTGGTGATCCTGAGATTCCCTGATAACCCTAAAGAAAAAAAGTTAATATATCATCTTGTTTACAAAAGTAGTTCTCTTTTCCAAGAGTAACTCTCAAGTTTTGTACACCTAAAACTTCACTTAGAGACTTTTAAAAACTCAAAATACATTAAAGAGTTCATGTCCCATTTTCTTCATGAAATTCTTAAAAATGTATAAGATCTTAAAAATCCCTACATGAATAAAAATCTGTTTGCTTCATTTGAAAGGAAATCTTTGGAATGAAAATGCAGAAGCAGTGTTCTACAAACACAGAACTCCTACACAGTGTGCTGCATTCTGGGGACATTTCTGATGCATTCAATAGAAAAGTACCTAAGGACATTTTGGAAGGAAGCAATTGCAATACAATCTTAACTGTCTGATTAATAGCTTTCTGAATTAAATGTTGAGCTTAAGTAAGCCTTGCTGAATATTATTATTTACCCTATACTTACAATCTTTTGATTCGCAAATTTAGAAAGCCACCGACATTAAGTCCAAGAAAGGGCTATGACACCTCTGCCCTACTTCCAACGGCTTAAATTTCTGTAAGGGCAGGAGGGGGAAAGGAGTCACTTAAAACTCCAGTGTAAATGTATCATGATGTGTGTGTA